>PVIJ01000712.1:0-254535 GCA_004024925.1 Scalopus aquaticus | reverse complement strand
AAAAAAAAAAAAAAAAAAAAAAAAAAAAAAAAAAGAGTCAGTTGACTTTTACGCTGTTACCCCTTTTCCTAGTCTCAGATTATGCCAACCTCACTCAGAGAGACGCAGCCAACACTGGGTTCCCCCTGCACAGTCCAGGGCCTTCACCAACCTGCGCATTATCTTATTTTGTGCTACTTTTTATTTTATTTTTTTTAAAGATTTATTTATGCATACAAGAACTGGGGTGTAAGCCAGAAGTGTGGGGTGGTGAGAGGATTCACCAGAGACAGAGTGGGGAGCAGAACAGGCAGACTGAAATACACTGCTGAGGGGAGCAGCGGGGAGGCAGGAGAGGTCTGCTGTGCCCTGTAGGAAGCTCCCTGGCCAGGGATCGAACTTGTGCTGCAGTGGCTGCGGACAGCTTCCTAGTGCTGAGACTTAACCCGTGCCACCAGGGAGGCCCAGTGTGCTACTTTTTATTGAGGTAGCACTGGTTTACAACACAGTGTGATTCAGGGATATAGGCTCGCATGTCTTCAGATGTATGTTACTTTCCCACACCCACCACCAAGGCACCCTACATCCTCCACCTTAGTCCGCTGGGCCCCTCCCCCATTTGCTCCCAGCCCCTCACTCCCCTCTGGTAACTTAAATTCTGTAGTCACATTTCTAGTCCTATTTGTACTTCATTCTTTTTAGTTTAGTCTATTCCTTTGTTTTGTTTCTCTGTATTCCGCATATGAATGATGTGATCCACCATTTGTTTTCTCCTGCAGACTTAATTTGCTTAGCACAATCCCCTCCAGTGTCATCCATGTTGCAAATGGCAGGAGTTCATTTTTTATAGCTGAATAGTATTCCATTGTGTATATAGGCCACATCTTAATACGCTCATCATCCTTGGGCATGCAGGTTGTTTCCGTAACTTGGCTATTATCAATAGTGCTGCGATGAACATAAGAGTACACTTGTCCTTCCAGATAGTGTTTTTGCATTCATTGAGTAGATGTCTAAGAGTGGGATTGCTGGGTCATACAGTGCATCTATTTTTAATATTTTGAGAACTCCCCCCCCATCACACACACCATTTTTCATAAGGGTTAGACCAGTCTCCATCCCCCCAACAGTGTAGGAGGGTTATTTCTTTTCAGATGCCTTTTTAGTGAAGCTTTTAAATATTGTATTAGCAGTGGCGGGTCTCTGGTGTCCACCCATTGAGTGTGGTTTGTGCCTTTGGGCTCCTGAAGCCTGATAAACCTTGGAATACAGCTCGATGGATGTTTAAATATAAAAGATCCTATGAAGACCCTGGAGTTTTCCCGTTTCCCACTAAATTCCACTTCTCATTGCTGTGAGGAGACAGACTTTCAAAGACAGAGAAAATGGGGGGGGGGTCATGGAATGGAAGCCATGGTAAATAAGCCCCTTTTTGTGCTAGAGACCCCAGATCAGCACCCTTTTACGGAATTTTAAATCCATTATAAAATGCACTTAAAGCTATTGAAAATGTTGTCTCTAAGGTGGGGGAGGCGCCCGGCGGGTTGCGTGGGAGATAGCTGAAATCGTCGTGCACGCCCAGGCTCTAGGAAGGTGAAGCCTTGAATGGGAAGAGACCACCCAGAAGTTGAATTGGCTTTATTTTAATAATCGCCATTTTGAGACTGGTTTGGCAGGAAGTCCTATGTGGGATTCTGACACCGCTGGCTTTTGGCCATCAGTTCTGCTGTCAAGGGGATTTTGATATATACAAATCTGTTGGGACAGTGGCGTTGTGCTCAGAGGGAAAACAGGGACTTCTGTGCACGTGGAGGGAGGGGTGCGCTGGGTGGAATGGGGGCTCCGACGGTGGGCTCTGGCACAGTCTGGACAAACACCCTTTCGTGGAGGTTGTCTCTCCCTCCATCCCTCAGACGACCCCTGAGCCTGCATCGTCCTCCAGAAAGTTCTGAAGGAGACAGCCCCCTCTCCAGTCGGGAGAGACTGCTCTGCCACTCCTGTGTTGCAGACACCGTAGTGCATGGAGAATAAACTCGTCTCTCCAAATAGTTATGGGTCTCAGAAGGAAAAGACAAATCGATACACGTTTTCTTAAAACCTATTGTAGAGCTGTCACGCTTGACTACTTTGCCAAGATTTAACCTGCAAGCTGCCACATTAATTTGGGCTCTCCGTTTTGTGAAATCCATTTTTTGCCTCCCACACTGAAGACTAATATTTATATTCTCTCAAAGCTAACATCAGAATGGCTTACATTTCTGCCCTTGCTAGAGGATATATTTTTGAAGCGTATTTTTATAGTTCCATTTGATTCTTGAATAGGAGACCTTCCCACTGCCTGCCTTCCCCAAGACCTGCTATTTATCTAACCACAGCTCGCTCTCTTGTGATTGCAGGTTTGGAAAGAAATCGCGGCCCGCGATGTACGACGTGACGCCCATCGCCTACGAGGATTACAGCCCCGACGACAAACCCTTGGTCACACTGATTAAAACAAAAGATTTGTAATCTTTTTGGGGATTATTTTTCAAAACGATGGGGGTCCTACACTCATTTAAATATTTTTAAGAAAATAAAGAGCTTAAGAAATTTAAAACGTTAGCTGCTCAAGAGTTTTCGGTAGAATATTTAAGAACTAATTTTCTGCAGCTTTTAGTTTGGAAAAAAATATTTTAAAAAAGGAATTTGTGGAATCCATAGACAATGTTTTCATGTCCTCCCAGCTCTCTAAACTGTACGCTTCAGCTAGTGTGTGGTCTCTCCGCGTAGACACGAGACCGGGTTCCTGTCGGGGGTTGTGGCAGCGAGTGTAGCCGAGGCGAAGCTCCCATGTGACGTGTGAGTGCGGCTTCCGAGTAGAGGTAGGAGACGCTTGTAGACTACGATGCCTAATCAGTATCCCCGTGACTTCAGAAGAATCTGAAATGTCTGTTTTGTGAAAAAGAAACTAGTTTAATTTATTATTCTTAACCCGAATGAAATTAGCCTTTGCCTTATCCTGTGCATGGGTGAGTAACTTATTTCTGCACCGTTTGGTGGAACCTCGCGGAAACATTCTTTTCAGTTCGTTTTTGTCATTTTCGTGACAGTCATCAAACCAGGCCTCGCAAACCTACACCACCAAAGGGCCTCGTGACGCAAATGGTGATGGAATTGAATCTATTTTCTTTAAGAAGTCCGGGGTTTTATATTGTGAGTAAATTAACTTTACGTTGGAGTTGTTTGTTGCTAAGAATTAGTAAGTGTACCAGCGTGCTGGTTCCTTCAGTACTGAGTATTCCCCTAGTGCATCTTTATTTATATCCAGGACATTTTTGTGGCTGTATTTGATTGATATGTGCTTCTTCCGATTCTTGCTAATTTCAAAGAATATTGAATAAATGTTACCAAGTCAAGGATGCTCTTGTCTCTCGTTTTTTTTAATGCTATAAAATTTTTTAGATTTGCTATCGATGGGAAAACAGACAATCCTACTGTTTTTTACATTTTGCACATTCTGAGGAGTACAGTCTCTGCTCGCGTCCATCTTCCTGGTGCCCTGGTGACCTAACTGTCCCCAAATCACCTTTGCCTTCTTGTAAACATGAAGGGTGAAAAAAAATTAGAACAATTCTCATCTCAACTTGTGCATCAAATTTGCCATGTGAATGTGGGGGGTGCACGGAAACCCAGAAATGTGTGTAGGCATCATGAGAGAACTCCGGTGGTTTGTTTTTTCTTTTAAAGATTTATTTATTTATGCATACAAGCTGGGGTGCAGGCCAGATGTGTATGGGGGGTTGGTGAGAGGATTCACCAGAGACAGAGTGGGGAGCAGAACAGGCGGATCTACTGAAGTACACTGTTGAGGGGAGCAGCGGGGAGACAGAAGAGGTCTGCTGCGCCATGTGGGATGCTCCCTGGCTGGGAATCGAACTGGTGCTGCAGTGGCTCTGGGTAGCTTCATAGTGCTGCGCTTTACCCGTTGCACCACCAGGGAGGCCCCCAGAGCAGTGATGATTTCAAGAAACATCTTCCAAGCTGCTATCCCGGGGAGGTGAAATGAAATTGCCTTCACAAATGGCAACTTGGTTCTCAGTAGCTCCAAGGCTCAGCAATTCAATTGAACCCTGTGTTTAATTCCATTTTGCAACCAAATGCAGCACTGAAGTCCTAGAGTCATTATTTAAAAATTCATTTTACCTTCACATGGGAACATTTGGCAAGGCCAGGAGAAGCCCTTAAACCAGGTAGGAAGGGAGGGTTTAAGCAAAAGGAGTATTTCAGATGCTTTTCCTTCCTTGTCTGCCCCCTAAACATCTGTCCCTAATCCTACCGACGACATAACAATACACCCACAGGCTGATAATTAAATGATACAGTGCAATATGTTAATGTTTGTAGTTTGTCGAAGTACTCGGAAGTGAAGTCAGAATACAATACGAGCATGGTTGCTTCAGCAGCAGGAACACACGCAGACCTGCTTGTTTCAGTCTTCCTGGTTGCGGGGCACACACACACCTCTATCCATAGGAAGGGCTCTAAAATGTTGCCAGGAGTTGAACTCCACTTTCTTGTTGCCCCCCGCTTCCTTTGCACCCCAAGACAATGTCTGTGATGCCTTGTCTCTTGTGTTTGTGAATCGTCATTTGGAAGTCATTTCAATCCCACCCTCTCAAATAAATAATCGCAGTCTTCCTACTTCTTAAATCCATTATATGTGACTGTCTGGAAAACTAAAGACTCTTCCATCCATCATCATTTGTCGTTTTGAAGCGACTTCATGGGTCTGCTCTTTGAGGTCGTAGGCACATAGCTGCCTTTGGGCAGGCTGAAAGCCAACACCAAGCGCACTGGTGAAGACCTTCACTTGCTCCTTTGGACCTTCAGCAACACGTGTCTCCCAGCACTTGTTCTGGACAGATGGTGAACGACCTGAGCCGCACATGAGGATGCGGACTCCCAAGTCCGTAGCTAGTTTGGAAGCAGACCTGTATCCGGCAATAAGCAAACATAAAACATGACACCTCAAAGAGCACAGTGAGGGAAGATAAACATTGCCATGTGGCAGCTTATCAGTAGATAAGAGTCTTTCTTCAATTTTTACTTGCTAACAACTTTGGGCAGTTACTGTAATTTTCTAGGCCTACTCTTCATCCTATGGCCAGTGGGAGTAACTCCAGTATCTCCCGTGTAGGGTTATTGTGAGAATGAAACAGAATGTTTGGAAGTCAGTTAGGTCTCCTCTAGCACACTCTAAGATTTAGTAAGTTTGCTGTTTCTATTGTTGCTCTTGTTCTTTTTTTAAAGATTGATTTATTTATGCATACAAGAACTGGGGTGTGGGGTGGTGAGATTGACCAGAGACAGAGTGGGGCACATAACACACGGATATACTGAAATCCACTGCTGAGGGGAGCAGCAGGTGAGGCAAGATAGGTCTGCTGCGCCATGTGGGTCAGCTCCCTGGCCAGGGATCAAACTCATGCTGCAGTGGCTACAGATAGCTTCATAGTGCTGAGACTTAACCTGTTGCACCACCAGGGAGGCCCTGTTGCTCTTGTTCTTATTTTGGTATAGATTGTATCTCACAGTAGGCTAGTGAGCTTGCTTTGGTGGTGTATGTGTGACAGGCAGTTAGCACCTCCCGGGTGGTAGATGGGTTACTAGCCTGCCTAACACATGGAGCACTTCCTCTGGTGGAGCAAACACTCCACTGTCTTGTTTTCATTGTCACTTTGCTCTCTTGATGCAAAAAGCATTTGATAAGCGGCAGTAAACTACTGCCTAGGACTTGTTGACTGGTGATCCTCCCGTAACTTAGTGGAGTTGGAATTAACCCTGCTTAACACATGGGTTTTCACAAGCCAATGGGACGCTATGTGATGAGAAATCGCCACCATCTTCAAATGGTTGTGATCATTTGTAGTTTTTTCAGAGCTCTTCATTCTTTCAAGGAAATGGCACACACAGCTAAATTATGCCCCAGTGGCTTTGAGGGTTGAGAGCTGCTTTCTTTTATGTATGTACCAAAGTCTGCACTTGGCACAAGTGGACTTATATCTGTTGGCCAGGGGTCACCAACCCTGTCCCTCTGCCAGTGGCTTCTGCTTCTTTGCTTGATGAGCTATAATTTTTTGAACAATTTGGTCTGGCTGTAATTTTCTCCAAGGACTGAAAGGTGACAGAGAGTCTGAACTGATTCTTTTCCCAAACAATATTATGAGTCAGTTTAAAAACAGTAACAAAAAAGCTTTTCAGGTGCAACTAAGTTTAAATCACAAATATGGTTGTTAGAGGATTTGACAACACCTTGACAAATGGGAAACCCATAAGGAAGGTATTGGGAAACAATCACAAATTTAAATGACCCCTCACAGCAGGCCTGCTGGACACTCCTGGTGGGCTCCTCTCTACTTCCTCCAACCAAACGTGGAGTTGAAAGTGTCAGTCACCAGCTTCTCAGCTCCCTTTGCTTCTAGGGGGGACATTTGGTTCACTAAATGAACCAGTGGGACCTTCAAGAAAATCCCTGGGACTTTGTAAGACAGTTTTTCTCCCAATAAGAGAGAGAAGACAGCATAACTGCTTGCCCATTGCGTGCCAACTTGGGTGCATTGATGTAAGGGCCTGCCTCCTACCATGAGGAGACACTGCCCATTTCTGAGAATGGCACAGAGGAGAGTCCAGTGCCCAGTGATGAACTGATTTTTTTTCCTGATGTGTGTGTGGGGGTTGGGGGGGGACTCAGTGTATAAAACTCTTTCTAGCTGTATTGAGGCATGCTTGGCAAATAAAATTGTAAGATCCTTAGTGCACAACATTATGATTGACTATCCACTGCAAAAGTGCTTTGTCCTCTCAAGTTTATTAACATGTCCATATTTCCCTGTGTGTGTGTGTGTCAATGTTGAATTCCTACCCTTGTAGCAAATTCAATTATTCAATACAGTGTTTTCAGTTCTAGTCACCAGGCTGTGCACTGAATGTTCAGATTATATTCACCTTCTCATGGAAAGTGTGTACCCTTTGATCAGCCTCTTCCTATTTCCCACACCCTTCAGCCCTTCGTGACCACTTTTGTATTCTCTGTTTCTATGAGTTTTTAAGTTTTCACATGCATGTGATACCACATGGTATTTGATTTTCTCTGGTTTTTTTCACTTAGCATGATAACCTCCAGTCACCAATGAAAGGAGTTTTGTCTTTTTTTAAGGTTGAATAATATTCCATTGTATATGGACTATACACTCCTTACACTTTCTTTATTCACCCATCCACAGGCACTTATCTTGACAACTGTTAATAAAGCTGCAACAAACGTAGGAATGTAGATATCTCTTCTAGATAATGATTTTGTTTCTTTGGGTAGATACTCAGATATGGGATTGCTGAATTCTGGGATCATTCTACTTTTTCCCTCAGTGCCTGCACCGAATTACATTCCCACCCATAGTGCATAAAGTTTTCCTTTTCCCTATATCCTCACCAGAGACTGTTCTCTCTTCTTGATGAGAGCCATTCTAACAGGTGTAAGGTTATATCTAAGTGTGATTTTGATTTTCATCTCCCTGATGATGAGTGATTTTAATTCATGTACATGTTGGGCATTGCACGTCTTTGGGAAAATGTCTGTCTAGGTTTTTGCCCATCTTTTAATTGGGTTATTGAGTTAAATGAATTTGAGACAATAACCCCTTACTTGATATCAAGTTAGCCATTATTTCCTTTGATCTGACAGGTTATCTTTTCATTTTGTTGTGTAGAAACGTTTTAGTTTAATGTAATCCCAATTGTTTATTTTGCTTTTGTTATCTTTGTTTTTGGTGTCAAATTAAAAAAATCATCACCAAACCCAATGTCAGGGATCATATCCCTTATGCTTTCTTCTAGGAGGTTTATGGTTGATTTTTGTGTATGGTGCAAAATAGGAATCAAAAATGTAGCTTTTAAACCAACCTAGAACTGCCTACTTAGGAACATCTTATTAATTCTCACTGGTCAATGTAGTAGCCACTAGCTATATGTGGCCAATTACATTTAAACTTTAATTAATAAGGTAAATAAAATAAAAAAAAATATGTCCTCAGTTGCACTGGGCAAATTTCAAGTGCTCAGTGGCACAGTTCCTGGGAGGCTGCTGAACTGGACACCACAATTAAAGAACATGTTCCTCTTGGGCCTCCCTGGTGGCGCAATGGATTAAGGGCAGCGCTGTGGAGCTGTCGAGTTTGATGCCCGGCCGGGAGATTCCCACACTGTACTTTGCTCAATCTGCCTGTTCTGCTCTCCACCTCTCATTGCCCCACACCTCTGGCCTGCACCCCAGCTCATATGCATAAATAAATAAATCTTTAAAAAAAAAAAGAACATGTTCATCTCCTCAGAAAGTTCTAGTGGACAGTGGTGGTCTAGATCGATGTTTTTATTGTTTAAACAGTTTTAAAATGGGTCTTCGATCACTTACTGCCTAAAGCAAGGTTGGTTTTGTACAGCTGCTTTTGTAATTGTGATATATCTGTCTTCATAAATCCAAGTCACATGGCAATGTGGGATGTGTTGTGTTAACAGTAATTATGTCAAAAGATCAGAGCTGGGATCTTGTGGGAGGGAACCGGAAGAGAATGATGAAGACCAAAGTGAACCCCTATGCAGAGAGCCTGGTCACCAGCCTGGGAAGTCCAGAATTTTCCTGTGGTCAATGGAGAGTCATTAAAAAATCTTGAGCAAGTAAAGAAGAGTTTTACTATTCTACAGTAGAAAAGACACAGATTTGAAATTGTTCATAACAGGGTTCAGGTAGTTCTGTTATGACTTGAATTATGCCCCAATCTCAGTTTCTTGAGCTATAAAATGGAAATGAAAGCAGCTAATTTAGAGCAGGGGTTGGTAAACTAGGCCCCCACGGCAAGTGTCCCCATGCTTGTTTCTGTATAGTCGCTTCCCCTCCCGGTCCTTCAGCCACTCTTCTGTCAAGCAGATGTTAACGGAGCGTTCAGTGTGTGTGGGGCCAATGCTAGTAAGTGAAGGAGGAATAATGACCAGTAGTCGGCCGCGCAGACATAATACTTGCCCCATGGGTATTAGTGACTAGAAGGAAGACAGAGACTAGAAAAATGTCATTATATCAGCTTCCTGTAGCAGCTAAGGGTGCTTCTGCTAGTGAGAACCTGGGGAATCCCTGTACAACTCAGGGAAGACTTGTCACGTAACATCCCAAACAAGATCTGAAGTATGGGCGAGAATTACCCAAGTGAAGAGAGAGGATGAGATCTGATATCTCAAAGAGTGTGAGTGGTTACTTCTGAGGAACTAAAAAAAAAAAAAAAAGTGAGTTAGGCTAGACCATCAACCTACAAAGTCAGAATAAACTCCCATTCCATTATGTCCCAGTAATTTTACTCCTATATAAATGTCCCAAGAAAAAAGTGTTAAAAAGTTTTGTATAAGAATACTTATGGCAGCATTATTTATAATAGTATACAATATAATAGAATATCACTAAAAAGCAAAGAACAAGTAGACAGCCCATATTTGATTGTCTTGGGCATAAATGTTGAGCAAAAAAAGCCAGCCACAACTGAGGACATGATGTACGAGCCCATTTATGTGAGTTTCCGGATCAGGTAATAGAAATCCAAACTGCAACTGCTTCGGTGTGCAGACAGTGGGAGTGTGTTTACTAGAAAAGGACAAAATAGTAAATAGTCTTGTATCTTGATTTGAGTGATAGTATACAATTGTCAAAAGTCATTAGACTATATGCTGAATATCTGTGAATATTATTGCACATAAACTTTTAAAACTCAATGAACTTTTGAAAATAATAAGACCTCTAGAAAATGTACACGAGGGAATGTGGGTAGATGGAGAGGTGGGCAGGGATCAGAGGTCCCTCTGGGTGGGGGTGGGCTTGTTTTGTGCCAGGACAGGAAGAAAACAAAGATCATCTTGCAAGCTAGATGACCTTACTACAGAGATGCAAGCAGAAATGAAATACAGTTAGTATTGTATCTGATCAGCAGCCCCATGGCTTGGTAATGTAGGTTTTACATGGATGACTTTCCAGACTAGTTATTATATTTTTCTAATCCACAGATTAACATTTAATCTACAGACACATTTCCAGGCTGCCACGTGGCAGAAGAGACCAATAGACAACCAATTGTTGTCGTCTTTCTGTTGGCTTGTTTTAAAATCTCCAAGTCACTAACAGAATGTCCACAAAATTGAATCCTTTTATTATTAAACTAGTCCCTGTGGAAAATGCTTCATGGCCAAATTATCGTTTAATAATGCAATTTCCTGTTTTCCAAGTCAAAAGCACCCATAACAACTTGAGGTTCTGGTATTGTGGTTCCCTTATATTAGCATCAAGCAAGACTTACAGTCTTTCAGAAATGTGAGCATGGGGAATTTCAGTTTAACTCATTCTAGTACCATCTTTCCCATGGTGAGATGGATGTAAATCCCTTAAGGACTTAAAGAGCAAAATAGACATACCGAGTGGTCCTTAGATCAAACTAAAGCTAAATTTTGGGCAAGCTTACTTCAAAACACTTAAAACACACACACACACACACACACACACACACACACACACACGCTTTCTCTATGGAGGAGCAGAGTTTTAAAACCAATGAACTAGTTTAGGGTTTCTCAAGCTCTGCGCTAGATCATTCTTTGTGGTGGGACTTCCCTGGGTGTGGTAGGTGTTTCATAACATCCCTGGCCTCTACCCCTCGATGCTGATAACATCCTTGTCATTGTGACAACTAGAGTCTCCAGATACTGTCAAATAACCCCAGGGGACAAAAATCATTGGCAGTTGAGAACAACCTAACTAGACAATGTCGTACACATCCAATTCCTACCATCTATTCATGTTACAGATACACTGTTTCCCCTGCCCTCACTGCCTCTTTGTCTTACAAGTCCCCATATGCCATGGAATGGACTTCCTGAGCAGGCCAGCCACTGGGAACTAGAAGAGGAGATAAAGCCAGGTGGATCGATCTACTTTTGTTTTTCTGGCTTCGATTTATCCCCTTGTACTGCTGGAAGGAGGAAGATGGAGAGAGAGAAGCAGAGAAACTTGGAGGAGAGGCTTGGAAGAACATGGGTGAGAGACATGGGGGCCGCTCCTGTGCCTTGGCAGAGACAGTGGCAGCCGTTATCTTGGCTTCATTTTGATTATTTGGTATATTTTGCATTTTTATTTCTCTCTTTCTGTCTCAGCTCTCTGGGAACTGCCTACCCCCTTACTTGTGATTCCTTGCCAGAAGTTGCCTTAGATTTGTGGCAAACTTTTTGGCCTCAGTGACCCTGGTTCAGGCACAACTTGTTTGACTGGGCCTTTGCCCACAAAGGAATGGGTCATTTTTAGAGTTCGCTCTTATTTGAAATCCTTCCTCCTCCTCCTCCTTCCCCTTCCTTTTCCTCCTTTCCCCCTTCCTCCTCCCCTCTTCCTCCTCCTTCACCTCGTCCTCCTCACTTTCCTCCTTAACTCTCTCTCTCTCTCTCTCTCTCTCTCTCTCACACACACACACACACACACACACACACACACACACACACAAACACACTCACACACCAATTCTTTCAGAGTGCAAGTCTGCTTCCTTTGTCTTTGGGAGCTCACATGGCTGAATTCCCTTTGGAGCACTTACCCCTTGAAAGTTTGAAGTCCCTGGGTAACCCCAGTCCCATGCTAAAATTCCTATTAAAAATATTCACCAAGCACCTACTGTGTGTTTTATGGGTAGTGCTTTCACTTGCCGCTTATGACCCACTGGTATTTCACAACTGGTGTAGGGGTATGGAGTCAACAATGTGCTACTAATTCTAAAATATTGAATTATTGAAATGTCTTGCTTTTCTCATGATATAGTTAGATTCCAAGTTCTCTTTATAATATGAGGACTCACAAATATTTTTCAATTAAAAAAGCTAATATTTATTGATGCTAAATATGTCTTGTACATCGTGCAGATAAATTTATGCAGTCTATCTCCATTAATCCTCACAATAACTCAATTAGGTAGCAGCTTTCATTGCTGCCATTTTTAAGGTAGGCAAACCAAATCTTAGAAAATTTAAATCATTTTCAAGGTCCCAGTTCTTAAGACATGAAACTGGAACTCCTGCTCATAATCACCCATCCATCTAACCATCCACTCACCAACCACCCACCCATGCACCCAACCTCCTATGCACCCAATTATACATCTATGCACTGACCCAATCACCCACTCACCCATCACTAATTCATTTGACCTTTGTTAATTCATCAAGTCAGCAAGTACTTATTAAATGCTTACTATGTCCCAATAAGCCCTTATCATAGCTTTCAGGTTTGCTTTGAGTGGGGAGAAGAGTGCTATGAGAGCAGAGAGACTAGGGATTGGTCCCAAACCTGGGTATCACAAGCTTTGTCAAAGATGCTGTGCCTATGTCTCTTAACAGGTATGGCACAGGAAAGCTCTTTTCTGAGTGTCAGATCAGAAGATAATGAGAAAAGTTGGCTCTGAGTTTTACATTTGGGAGTGAGGCTTCCTTTGCGGCAATTGGATGTTAGGTTTTTGCAATTTCCTTCCTGGCTTGCTCCTGGCAGCTGACCCTGGGCTATGTGAGATGGACACTGACTAAGAAGAAAGCACTTTCAGAGTGACTGCCAAGGTTTTAATACTGACTCAGGCTTCCTGTGGTTGAGACGTGAAGGGTGTTTGCAAATTAGTCTGTTCAATCCTCATTCTGCAGATAAGCCAATGGAGGTCCGAGAAGACTGGAAGATGACTCTTCTGAGGTCACTGGGACACTGACACTTAAGCAGAAGATGGGTTCATGTAGCTGGAAGGATGAGCAACACATTTCCTGGTACATTTGACACAGTTGATCAATAGTGACTGTTATTCCTAATGGGTCCTTGTCTTTGTGGGTTATCCTGAGGTCAGTTGTGTGCACAGAAGACATGAGGTGGTATAGAGAGATCAAGAATTGGCTTCCAGGGAAATTACATCACTCTTCTTGTTGCCACTTGAACAAGTTGGTAGAACCTAGCTTATAGAAGACTTGTGGGTTCTTCAGCTCTGAACTCAGAGGATTAGATGCAGACAACTTTTGACCCAGGATAATATTCATGTGGAAAGTCTTCCTTTCCTTAAATCAGGCAGCTTGGGACATGACTCATGTGCTTTGTTCTTTATATGAATTTTAAGGTGTGCCACAAATGGATTTACCTTAATTCTCAAACAGTCTCAGATGCCAGCAATGAGAAATAGTTATCTAAGCACTGCCATTCAGCTTTAATTATGGAATAGCCTATTTTGCAGGTCGTGGGTAAAATGGAGGCACTATAATGGTTACTATACATGGAGACTGGTTGCTTTTCAAGTCCTTATTTTCAGGGTTCAACTTAGTCGATCTTTCTTGAAAGGCTATGGCTATTTAGATCCCCTCCATAGGGATGGGTGGTCTTCATGCTGTTCCTTATGATACTCCCTTGAAGGCAATCATCCCAACTAGCACAGGATGGATAGCTGGTTATTTTCTTCCTAGGAAGTCTCATTCCCAGAGTCATTGCTTCCAGGGAACCAAATAGCTCTCCTTTAGCCCTTTTTGATTTGCTTAGATTCTTATTCAACGAGATTGTTTACTCCTTCTGGGCAGAAATTCCGTATCTTACCCTTGTCTCACTCATCAAAGGAATCTATTGTTTGTTGCGTAGTTATCTGTGCACATTTCCTGCAAATTCCATCACATCTGGAGTGGTTGAAAAGATCCAGTGAACTCGTCCCAGCCTCCAATGTTCCCTGACCCAGTTCTTTTATTGCCATTATTTCAAAAGAATATGTTTGCGTGAAATCAGTTTCCTAAGCTTGTCTGATTATGAGAATCAGTGGCATACTTGTGTAAATAACAGACTCCACGGCCTTCTTCAGTGGAGAGAGTTGAACAAACATCTCTCCTGGGCTTTCTTTGGACATTTTTCTAACAACGTGGAACAAACTTACTGATTCAGGTCAATTGCCTTCAAGGAATTGCTGTTGGGAAGCGACTGTTGAAAGCTTTGGATAGGATGTGGGCAGAGGGTCTAGTAAGAGAGGAGCCAGACCCAACTTTCTGTCTTCGTGGCTGTGCCTGCTCCTTGAGCAGGACCTTTGGGGCAGCGCAAAGCAGGAAACCTTCTATTCTGAGGGGGAGTAATGACACAAATGATTGCTAGTTAGTTCTGCTCTAGCCCTGATTGTCATCTTTAAACCCCACTACTCAATCTGGCTATCCAAATGATCAGCACAAGAAATTATGCCTATCTTTGGGTATATACCAAGGAGTAGAGTTTTTAGGTCAAATGACAGATCCATCTGAAGTCTTTTGAGAAACTTCCTTACTGTTTTCCATAGAGGTTGTGCCGGTTTACAGAAAAACATGAATTTGAAAGGAAACCTGCACATCCATGTTCATTACATCGCTGTTTACAATATCCAGGATATGGAAACAACCTAAATGCCTGAAAACAGATTAATATATTGTGAAGATGTGGTACACACACACACACACACACACACACACACACACTATGGAATACTACTCAACAATCAAAACTGATAAACTCATGTCATTTTCAGCAACATGGATGGTGTTGGAAGAGATGAAGCTTAGTGAAATAAGTTAAAAGGAGAAGATAAATACCAGAAGGTGTCACTAATAAATGGAATATAGAGAAACCAAACCAAGAACCAGAGAAAGACAAGCTTAAAAGCTAGCCCTTGAAACCTGACTAAAGAAATGTAGCATCCAAAGTGAAGCGGGTGGAGAGAGGGATAGGGACCAAGAGAGAATGAAGCACAATGGACCATGATGGTGAACTATGGGTGACTTGGCGTTGGGCACCACGGTGGTGGTATCTGCTGGAGAAAATCCTAATATTACCACACTTAAAAAATAAACTAATAAGAAATGAATTAATGCTGGGCAAATTATTCTCAGGGACTTGGGTTTGTAATACATTTTGAAAGGTTCTCTCTTACTTGCAGTGAACTGACAGCTACCCAAGACTACCCCAAGAAAGTGAAGAATTTTCTATTCTGCACAGTTGCACATTTAAATCTAATTGTGACAAAAAATAATCCTCATTTCCTAGTTTGTGGGGACCTTAGAATTTCATCTATAAATCATTCATTTAATTTATTTGTATTAAAAATACATCTTTCTATTTAAAATGCTCTGAGGTGGAAATAATTAATTTCAGATGCCTCTGTGACAAGGAATGGACCAGACAAGATTGGTAGATATAAGGTTGCTTGCCTTGGAGTTACCTCTACTAGACTTTTGGGGAGTCTCTCCAGTGATTTGAGTTGGATGAGATATCTCAGGACATGAGGTTAGAGTGGGGGACGTGGTGGTGCCTTCCAAATCTGCTCCACTCAGCTTCTTTGAGACTTGTGCTGGAAGTGGGTTCGTTTTTAAGCTACTCATTATACCAACAGCGTTGGAAGCCATCACTCTTCCATCTTGGTTTTGATCCAGGGTGGACATCTTTTTACTCTTACCTCCAGGAGAAAGTTTCCTCTTTCTTAAATGGCAGAGAGAAATGGGTATGCTCTGCGTGCCCAGGTGAATTCCTCAGCAGTGAGCAGGGATCCCAGATAATACCTCAAGACAGAATTGATTTTTGTGGAGCCATCTTGTTAGCCAGAAAACTCTAACTTGTCCAAATCACCATGTTCTTCAGGGAATTGGTCTTCTGCCTTCAGCGCCATATTATTAAGCTTTGTTAGCATATTTATCAGAGGTCTTCTTTTCCAGTGTCAAGACAGACTCTTCACCACATGCAGAGCTTGGAATTTGTCTAAGGGGCCTTGATGATGACTTCTGTCCTGAACTTACCCTCTGTGTCTGCCCAGCACCTTTCTGCTGGACTGTTCATCTGCTCCCAGGAGGGATCTTAACAGTTTTTACCCAGTGAGAGTCCACTTTGCTTGGCTCATCTGAAGTTCTAATGCTTTTCCCACATGGAAAAGCAATGCAGGCATTTTAAGCTACGGTTTGGTATTTTCATTTGTGTTCTGTCTTGAGGTTTCATAGACTCTGTAAAGGCCGAGGAACCTCTCCTGGGCCACTTCCTCATTTTTTTAAAAAAGTATTTCATTTAGGGCATCAAGGGGAGGTTATGGTGTGGTTGCATTGGCACTCTGGCCACATGGTTGGGTACAGGCCATATGCGTCCTTGTTCTCCGATCCCTCCTCTGTAGAATGAGTAGGCTCTTGCTGGCCTCTCAGAACAAGAGGTCTAGGATTTGCTTTCTGATTATTCTCCCAAAATTCCCTGCCTACTGGCTTTAGAATTGCCTTCAACAAAATGTATTTTCTGAATGTATTTGCATTTTGACTGTTGGGTTTTTTTTATGAGATGCAAAAGAATTTACATGCCTTCTTCCATTGCCTATCTTCTCAATGTTCTAAGAGCTCTGATATTTTTAATCTATAAAAACCTTAGGAAAGTCAGTATGAAAAGCCCTAAAATTCAGTCATGTCATGTGGAAAGAATGTAGATGATCTATAGAAGAAATGCAAAAGCTAAAAATAAGGGAAACAATTCCATTTTGTTCATAAGGGAATGCTAACCCAAAAGAGATGACAATGAAATGCTCCTTTTCCCTTATAAAAAAACAAAGCACAAAGTGCCAGAATGATATGGCAGGAGCTGTGAATTCCATCCTCTCCCAGGCAGGAATGGGAGTGGACCAGTTTATCAGGACCCTTGGGAAGGACCCAGGGAGGGTCAGAAAAAGTGAGGGTGAGGCTTCAGGAAATTTCTGTGAATTTAGGCTTAGTTATCACCTTATGGTTTTGATTTGCGTTTCCCTGATCATAGAAATAATGAGCATTTTTTTGTGTGCCTGTTGACCATCGGTATATCTTTGGAGAAGAGTCTATTTAACCCTTCTGCTCATTTTTCAATTGGGATATTTATTTCCTTTTTGTTGAATTGTATGAGTTCTTTGTAGATCTTGGGTATTAGCCCTTTGTCAGATGTATAATGTGCAATTATTTTCTCCCATTTGTCAGGTGTCTTCATTTTTATGATAATTTCTCTCACTGTGAAGATTTCCAGTTCGATGTAGTCCTATTTGTTTATTTTTGCTCTTATTTCTTTTGCTGTTGGAGTCCAGTCCCCCAAAATATCCCTGAGGCCAATGTCACAGAGTGTTTTCTCTATGTTCACTTCTGTGTATTTCATGGTTTCTAGCCTTACGTCTTAGTCTTTAATATATTTTGAGTTAACTTTTGTATATGGTGTGATATAATGGGCTAGTTTCATTATTTCGCGTGTAACCATCCAGTTTTCCCAACTCATATGTTGAGAAGACTTTCGTTTCTTCATTCTAAACTTTTGGTTCCTTTTTCATAAATTAACTATTTACATAAGTGTGGGTTTATTTCTGGCCTCCCGATTGTATTCCATTAATCCATGTGTCTATTTTTATTGCAATACAATGCTGTTTTGATTACTATAGCTATATAGAATAGTCTGAGAGTGTGATATTTCCATTCTTTGTTTGTCAGAATTGCTTTGGCTATTTTGGGTCTTTGCTGGTTCCATAAAAATTTCATATCTGTGAGACTGACCCTTTTCAAAAAAGGCCAGAAACAACAAGTATTGATAGAATATGAAGAAAATGGAACCCCCAAATACTGTTAGTGGGAATGTATACTGATCCAACCCCTATGGAAAAAAAGCATGAAACTCTTTAAAACTATTAAGAATAGATCTACCATATGATCCAGAAATGTCACTACTATGTATCTACCTGAGGAATAGATAAACACTTATTTGAAGGAACGTGTGAACTTCTATGTTCATTGAAGTACTATTTCTAATAGCCAAGCAATGGCAACAACTTAGGTGCTCAAAGACAGATGAGTGGAAAAAGAAGATGTGGCTTATATATGGAAAATGGAATACTATTTAGATATAAAAAAGATGAAGTCTTGTCATCTGCAACAACATGAATGGAACTGGAGGGTATTGTGCTAAGAGAAATAAGTCAGAAGCAAGAAGACATATATTGGATGATTCACTTGTATGTGGAATATGGAGAAACAAAACAAAGGACCAGACAAAACTAAACAGCATCCCACTCTCCAGATATTTGACTGTAAGACTGAGCCTACTAGACAGGGACGGCTAGGAGTGGGGAGCAAAAGGGGACGGAGGCCCAATGGACAGTGGTAGAGAATTATGGGTGCTTTAAGGTGGGCATGGCATGGTAACGTACATCTGAAGAGGTGTGAACATATATTTTGCAATAATATATAATTGTTATAAGCCAATGTAACTTCAATTAAAAAATACAATGCAAAAAAGAACCCCACCCCCTCAAATTAGGTTTAGTTAGCATATTCCAAAGATCGAGCAGAAGAGATCAACTTACCAGTAAGGAATTATCATGAAAGGTAGGTCTTAGGCCATCCCTCTGTCCCCCCAAACAGGAAGCCAGCCCAGGGACACTTTGTGAGGAAGAATGTAGGTTGTACAATGTGGTGTCATGAGCCCACGAGGCTCATAAGGCTGGTCTTGCACCACAAAGACCCATGCATGCAGGCGCCTGACTTCTGGGCCCAGGAGCCCCAGGGCTGGGCGGTCCGGCATCGTACATGCTGTGCCTGGTAACCAGATGGTCTCCTTGCCCACAGAGGCCTGTGGGGGGACAGCAGCCACATGAGTCATTGTGGCCACTGAGAACCACAAGGCAGCCTAATAGAATGGGCTCTCTGCCCCAGGAAACATTTTGTGGATTCCAAGGATCAGAGCAGAGCTTGGTGAAGAAATGGGATTTCATAGTCTTAACCTCAAGGGCAACAAATGTCTTCAAGAGTTCTCTGGGCTGTAATTGATCATGTTCGGAGCAAGACTGCGGGAGTATCCTGGCAGAGGCCATCTGGAGCACGAGGAGGGAGGCAGGCTAGAGGTTAATTGGTTGTGTGTGTAGCTGGTGGGAGGCTGACATCTCTGAACACTGGCTGGGCCCGGGGCTAGCAAGACAATCGCTGGCTGCCTGCCCCTGGAGACTGGGGCACCACAAAGACTAAAGCCAGTGTTCCTCCTCACTTCCTCCCATACCCTCCCTTGAAAATCCCCATCATCACTTTTTTCCCTGCTCACCCACACATTGCTTGTCTTGGATTTGGGGTCCGTTTGAATGGGAGTTGGTCTAAAGGATGTAGAGCTGAGCCCCTTGTTTTCCCCGGGTCCCATGTATGGATCAGAAATCAGAGGAACTGGCAGCAAAATCAGAAAAATGTGTTTTGGGAAACACCATCTGTGTGTGCAACAGTGGGGTCAGGTGACCAGGACACAGGCACTTTTACAACCTGGACGGCTCACAGGAACCACTCCTCATCATCAGTGCATGGTTTGCAAACATGGGTCTTCATCTCTGGGTGGTGAGGCCGATGCGTGACTTCCTTAGACCATTTCTGAATGACTGGGGCCGAAATCAAGCTCCCACTGGGCGGCTGCTGGTCCAAGAGCCACCCCATGCCACTCACCAGCACTTCACCTGGCATCCAGAGCTCCTAGCTCCGGCCCCCCAAACTGGGCTTTCTCTTTTCATCATTGCAGCATTTGTGGTCCTACCTGAGATGTTGGTGTTGTTACAAGGCAACCCTGCAGGGAAATGGGGTGACCTGGGTGTGAGACCTCACCCCCATGCTTAAGAACTCAGGACAAGACTCGAGGGCAGGCACACAGGGAAAGGTAAAAAAAAAAAAAGATTGATTTATAAGGGAACTGAGAAGAGGGAGGACACAGAAAGGAGATTAATTGGCCATTACATCCTACTTATGTTCTGTCTGAGCTGGGACCCCAGGTGCATGCTGAGGGAAGGCCAAGCCAAGCAAGCACAAGCCCGTGTGTTCAGTTTTATATTGAGCATGGCTGTTTAGCTCCACCCTTAGTTCCCAGCAACCACCCTTCAGGAAATTGAGAGTCATGGCAGATTCATGGCATAATGGGAGTTGTAATCCTTGGGGACTGCACTCTTTTTGGCATGGAAGTGGGGGTGGAGTCTGTAAAACATCAGTGGGCAGAGTTCCTTCCGGACATACTGTTTCCCCAACAACATCTTGCCAGTTTGAAAGCATTTTAAATCCTGAGGGACTTTTGCTAAAGGAGACAGGGTGTCTCAGCTCCCTGTTCTCCAGATCTGGTGACAAGAAGCTGGTGGGAAGAAGGGAGCTATAGCAGGAAACTGTAGGTAACTTTCAGAAGATGCTGAGCTGCTCATGACCTGGAGTGAAGTAAGTCAATGTTTATGGGAAGGGGCTTGCTCTTGCTGGGAGCACTTGAGCCTTTGTCAGCTGTGGTAGGGGGCTGACTAGTCACTCTGATCACATGGGTATGGAACCAGATGAAAGGATGCTTGTCAAAACTGTCAGAATCAGACAGCAGAGCATCAGGACTACCAATATCTGCCACCTGCTTCACAAGCTTTGTAAGAGATAACATCTATCTCTATTTGGAGAGAAGTCCCAAGTGTTAGGCCCAGGGTCCTGATGGTGCAAAAATGCCACCCACCTGGCTCCTTCATCCTGTCTGAGATGGGCTAAATCTGGGATTGAGGGCTACTGATCAGTGCAGAGAGCTTGACCCCTTTCTAGTCAAAGGCTTTTCCTAAAACTCAGCTCTCAAACTTGACTGCACTAGGTGGTCAGATGAAATTCAGGTCACCCAGTGAAATTTGAATTGAGATCAACAACCAATATCTTTTTACTACAAGTAAAAGTGAAATTTGAATTGAGATCAACAATCAATATCTTTTTACTATAAGTCTTATGTAATATCAGAGACATGCTTATATTAAAAATATTATGATCTGAGTCTCCTGGACTTTTTCTTTCCTGGATTTAGCAACCCTAGTTTCAACTGAAGTCACCAAGGAATTTCAGACAATACTATGCATACGTCCCACCCCAGGAAACTCTAACTTAGTTGGTTTTAATTGAACTGGAACATTGAAGGTTTTTGTTGTTTTTATATTGATTATAATATGCAGAAAGAGTTCACAGCACTGGCTTAAAATAGTGACTTCTACACTGTTCTCAGCTTTAGAAATTGCTACTCCCTTTCTGAGCTGCTTTACTTAATCTGTGAGCGTGCACTAGTTAAAAGTCCTGGGTCTCAATTTTCTTGGCTGTCCATGATGGTCTGGAACCAGGTTAAGGCCTCATCTTCAATATTATCTATCAAATTGCTCCTAAGTGGAGAGAAGCATGAGCTCTCTGGCCACTGCAAGAAAACCTTTTTAGCTCTTGTGCTTTAATCTTAAATATTCCAGTGAAGTTTAAGTTTTCCTCCTTATCACACATGCATGTCTTAATATAAAAAATAGGGAACTGGTTTTCCTCTACAACTTTCATCTGAAATTGACAACAAAGGAAGATGAACTCTGTCTGTCCCACAATGTCATGGGCTTCTGAGTGTCCCATGAGACCTTTTACAGGAAGCATCCCCTGCATGACACTCCTGTGTGCTGTGGAATTTGGTTCAGGGATTGAATTTGGAGACAGAGTTAGCTACCTTTCCTTGCTTGGAGAAACCCAGTGCTTGGCTTGGGGGCAGACAAGTTTGCTAATCATCCATTTCTACTTCTGGGTGAGTAAAGGAGGAAATTAATAGAGACAGGCTTAAAAATGGCCTCAAACTTGGAAATATCCTGAATTGCCATCTGCAAGAGGCAAGGTAAATAAATGCTGGCATTTCACCCCTGGAATTCTGTGTTAAGTAGCAAAAAGAAGTTATGTTTTTTGATGTTGAGCTGGAAGTATTAACCTCAAAAAATGAGTTCTATATTTTTTAGCGTTGACCTCTATAGTTAGGGAAGAAAGATGATTATGAAATAACGTAGCCTGAAATGTAAGTGAACAATTGCATTTGAGGTGGGTGGGGGTTATGTTTTCTAGACCCATTGCTGTGCTGTCTGCATTAATTGCAAGCTGATTAAAATGAGGCATCTCAGGTGTACCCCAGACCTCCCATCTGAAATCTGCTGGTTCGCACAGTCCTCAGGTGAATGCACATTCACTCCTGAGACGCACGACTTTGGATAAGTCTCAGTTGATAAAAGTGTTACAACTAGTGTGTATTACTTACACAGCACAGGAAGGAAATTAATGATTTTTTTTTTGCAAAATGTGTTTGTAAGATAAATGATTTATGTATGTTTGCTGTAACTGTTATTTGAATCTGTAGGGTAAATGAGTTAAAATCAAGCTTCTTTCGCCCTCCTGCCATTAACATCTATGACTCGCACCTGTGGTTTTGCACGTGTACCTGTAATTATGGACACCTGAGCCCAGAGAGCACGTGGCATGCGTATATGTAAATGGAGACACTTGTGCCCAGGGGTGAGGGGATATAAGGGCGGCGTCACTCTGGAGCGGAAGGTTAGGTGGGAGGAAAGAGCTGGAGAGATACTGAGTGAGAAAGCTGGCCTGTCCCCTGATTCAGCATTAAAGGCCTGTAGAAATCTACTGAAGGTGCCGAACTACCTTTTTGTCTGCAAGAACTAAAGATAAAGCTACCTGGCCTGGAAAAGTTGCAAAACAGAATCCAAGCAAGTTTTTACCACCTGTGCTGTTTCTCAGCGGAGAACTGGAAAGCAGGTTGGTCCAGAGAGTTCTCTGACCCTTGCCGGCGCCCGTTCTCACACCATCCCATGTGTGTATGTTCCTGACCCTTGGTCCCCGAAGGTCTAGGGCTGAATGAGTGTGCACGCTGGCTTGTCGCTCGAGAGCTCGGGGCTGTTTGTGAAGGCCCCAGTGCTGGTCTGGACTACGGTCTGCGTGCTGGGGCTGGTGGTTGTGCTGGGTGGTGGTAAAGCTTAGCAGAGTGTGGTCTGGTCAGTGAGGAAACTGGTTAGATCAGGGAAATGCTATGGTTTCTTGAATTGTAAATAACATTGAACAGATCCCTTCTAGCAGTTTCTAAAACAGGCTGTCACAGCCAGCTCAGCACTTTGGTGGATTCTCAGTGCAGGGGAAGCAAGGCTCCCCTGGGCTTTGCTAAGAGAGATGAAGGTTCCCCTTTGTCTTGCCGGCTGGCTGCAGCCTCGGTGGGCTGTCCCTGGAGTTTGGCACATCCTATAAACCACCCAGTGGGAGAGGTGGAGAGGTCTAGAGCAACCGTCCACCTGAATCTCCGGCAGGAATCTCACGTTTAAGGAGAGAAGAGGGTCTCCAAAACTGAATCATGGGCTGTTACAATGGGACCCCCAAACTGTGTCCTGGGACCTTCTGAAAGTGAACTCCAGACTTCCCCCAATGGCCCGTATGATTCCCTGATTCCAGGGAGAAATGACCAAAGGGGATGGTGTGTGGATGGCGCACAACCAGCTTCTGGGGTTAAAGGCACTCAAGTCTCATGACTGGAGCAAAGGAGGAAATCTTTGCCTCCCTGGGAGGTAGCCGTGGCCCTGGATGACCCAGCTGGCTGCTCCCGCTGGTCTCCCCAGGGTGAGAGAAGTAACTGGTGCTTTTGATGAGGCCCAGTGAGGTGATGTCTGCATTACCAAAGGCCGTAAGCAAATACCTCACTCTCACTCCTCGCCAGCAGCCATGTGTAAACAGCCCCAGAGAAGCCCTGGAACTCTTGCTCCTTTTTCTTTGTCACTTTCTCCCCTCTGGCCAGCTCTGTCTGGAAGGTCTGTGTTATTCTGGTAATACTTGTCCCACACCCCCTTGAAAGGACCAGTTTCAACAGGGAGTCACATTTAATGACAAAGCAGCAGCTCAACAGAAAACACAATCACGAGTTTAATCACAAGTTTAATCTTTATCGTAGCTGGCTGAGAAAATGCCGGAGTCTGAGTGTGCGTGCGCTGGGGGCAGAGAAACGCCGTGTCTATGAGACCCTCTGGCTGAGCTTTTGGTGCTTTCGGCCTGCAGCCTCTCTCACTGGTATAGCATCTCCCTCTTCCTCCCAGCTCCTGGGAGAAACAGTCCTCCAAGTTGGCCTGGTAATTCCTTGATCTTGGAGTTTCCCAGTTCTCGCCTGGCGGAGCCCTGGGTTCCCAGGAAGCTGCTTAGTCTTTCCCACATTTCTAAAACAGGGACAAGATGAAATGAGGCAGGCCTAGTACGTCCTCAGAGCTAGCGCGGCACATAGTAAGTGCCGGTCGCGTTGACTCTCGTTAATCACTTGGCCGCGCCAGTCCACTCTCGCCAGCAGCTCCTAGGACCCCCGCGCAGCTCTCTTCCTGGGGTCTACCTCTCCCCCATCCTGGCTCTTCCCTTGAGCAGCGTGGGAAGAGCGGGTGGGCCGGGGAGAGGAGGGAAGAGACAAGGGCCCCTCCTGCCACGCTCTGTTCCCTCCCTGCATCTGCGGCTCTACTCGCCCTCACCCCCCGAAGCCCGGGCATTGCCTTCTCTGTGGCCTCTTAGGAGGCGTGAAGGGACGGGCGGACCTCCTCCTTCCCTTTCCTGAGCCATATCGGTCCATCCTCCTACCACCCACACACCAGGCAGAGCCGCCTGGGGGTCTGTCTGTCTGCACCGCACTCTGAACTCTGAGGGGAGGGACTGCGTCTTACCTGCCGTGCGTCAGAGAAGGCGCCCGGAGTGTCAAATGGGGGTGGAGAAGGCTCCTGCGTGGAGGAGACAGAGATGATGGGGACTTTGGGGGCTGCAGAGATGGCGTCAAGGGGGATGTGGCGGGCCCGCCCCTCCATGCATCTCTGAGGCTCTGACGTGCTCCTCTCCTGGGGCGTGAGGCTAATGGGCGCTGTTGACAGTAAGCTTGATAATTACCTAGTGACATTCATAAGCGTCTGAAATACTTGGCACAGCGCCTGTAATAACGGGGGGCCATTTCCATTTCTTTTTTTTTTTTTTAAAGATTTATTTTTTATTTTTGCATACAAGCTGGGGTACAGGCCAGAGGTGTGGGGCGGCGAGAGGGTTCACCAGAGACAGAGTGGGGAGCAGAACAGGCAGATCAGAAATACACTGCTGAGGGGAGCAGCCACCAGGGAGGCCTGAATTTGCTTTTTAAGACAACTGGAGCCACAGGGAAAGCAAGGCACCTTTGGGATCCCCGTTGTTGGAGAGCGAAGCTATTAATTAAAAATACAACGGGGTGCAACCTTGGGTGGGAGCACAGAGGACACTGAGTTCTACCGCCTCCCCCACCTCCTCTGCCAGTCTGTGCGGAAGGCGACAGAGACACAGGCAGACCTGCGGGGTGCCGGGAGGAAGGCGGCCGTGAGGGCGGGGCGGGTGGGGGTTGCCTCATCTTTCCACATCAAGGTCCACGTCGGGGCTTTAGGTGCTGGGGAAGGGCTCCCACTGGGGTAGGCCAGCGGCCCAGATCACACTACAGAGGTGGGAGGAAGGGACGTTGGCGGCAGAGGGAGCTTCAGGCTGAGGCAAGCTCGCTAGAGGTGTCGGAGGCCCTCATTCTCACGGCCTCCGTGTGAAAGGCGCGGCCCTCTGCTCCGTAGTCAGGTACGCAAACGCCACATTTAATTTTCCTGAATCACATTTAGCCTGACTTAGGTCTCCGTCTTCTCTTCATAAGGAATAAAAAATCAGCAGTGACACAATCCTGATACTCTGAGCAGAAGCCTGGGGTCTCTGGTGGCCTCCGAGATGCTCAGGAGATGAGGCAAAAGTGTGTTGGAAGATGGGGGATCAGGGTGGGGAGGACCTCAGATGCGCCCCAAGTCTCACAGCAGAAAGAGACAGCGTCCTGACTTGCATGAAGCAAACTGCTAACCCGTCTGCCTCTCTCCTCCCTCCCATGCCCGAATTATCCAACGGCCCGGGGCTCTCAACCAGGCTCCAGTGGGGAAGTGGCCAAGTGCCCACGCAGCAGTTCTGCCGGCCTGTGGGGATCTCATTAGCCCTGGGGAGGGTTACGAAAGCTGAAGGGGCTCCTGGTCTCCAAGTCCCATGCTAAGAGGGCTCAGAAGTCAAGCAGGAAGTGAAACCACTGAGCCATCTGTCAGTGAACAAATAAAGGAAGGAGGTAGCCAGGAGGAGGAAGTGCGGAACTGAACTCAGATGTGGTCACCTGTGGTGGTTAAGGGGGCATGACGCTTCCATGACAGGAAGTGTTAGTTGTATCCTGAACCCAAAGGTCATTTCAACCAGTATTTATTGAGCAACCCCTCCATGCGAGTCCTTGGGAAGGTTCGGGGAGCGTAGAGATGAATCAGACCCCAAGTCCACGAGCCAGTCCAGGAACCAACTGACATGCCGGGGACATTCTGTGCAGTGAATGCAACTGCAGGTGTCCATGCAGGCCAGGGAGGGCAGGAGTGGAGAGCGGCTTCCTAGCTCGTGGGTGTGAGAGGTGTAGCTTCAGGTAGGCTGTCCTTCAAAACAAAGTTGCTCCCCACCCCGGGATTTGGGATTGGGAAACAGCCAATGTCTCCCTCTTTGTAATTAACCTGTTTGCAGATTGTTTTTGCAACTGTGGCCTAACTTGCCATGATTTAATGCTAGCTCCAGGAGCATAAGCTGGTATTTTCTATGTAGAAGTTTACGATTGGATTAACATTTGCAAATGGTGTTAAGAGCTGAGGTGCAATTATTTTAATAAATGGGTATGAACAGTATCGATGGTTGGAATGAAAATATTTATGAATAGCCTTGATATCTATCAAAAATCAGCTGGTCATATGTGGGTTTTTCTTATTTTTTTTTTTTTAAGGATTTACTTGTGCATATAAGAACTGGGGTGTAGGCCAGAGGTGTGGGGGAGTGGGTGAGAGGATTCACCAGAAACAGAGTGGAGAGCAGAACAGGCAGTTGGACTGAAATACACTGTGAGGTCTGCTGTGCCACGTGGGTTAGCTCCCTGGCCGGGGATAGAACTCTTGCTGCAGATAGCTTCATAGTGCTGGGACTTAACTCCTTGTGCCACCAGGGAGGCCATCTTTGTTGACTCCTATTCCATTGATCTATCCTTACTTACAGCAGCTTAACATAGTTTTGACAGTCAATAGTTTAAGTTCTACAGTTAGGTTCTCTTTCACTATTGTTATGAATGTTATATTTTGAATGCAATTCTAGGTCCTTTTGTTTCTATATATATTTTGGGTTCAACTTGAAAATTTCTACAAACAAAAATCTCAAATTTTGATAGGGGTTATATTAAACATATAGATCACTATGAGGGAAATTGGTATCTTAGCAATATGAGTCTTTAAATTCATGAACATAGTATATCGCTCAGATTTTTAAAGGTCTTTAATTTCTCTAAGCAATATAATGTAGTCTGCAGAGTATACGACTACTACATGGTTTATTAAATTTGTCTATAATTCATGTGGTTATGTCCCTGTTTTAAAATTTCATTTTCTGACTGTTTGTTGTGCTTATATAGAAAGATAATTGATTTTTCTATAATTTTTTTCATGCTGTGTCTTTGCTAAATTTGCTCAATTTGCTCGTTAGTTCTAATAGCTTTCTTGAATATTTGCCAGAATTTTCTGTACACGTAATCACAGGAGAATGTCATCTAAATTATCAAATTACTAACACAAGTTTGTTCAAGCTGTAATTTTCATTTTCCCATTGTCCACTTAATATTTGTATGCCTTATAGTGATGTACCTTTTTTTAAAACTCCTGACATAGTACATTGTACTTTCTTCTTTTTTCTTGATCAGGTTAGCACTCTGTTCATTTAACTGTAATTTCCAAAAGCTTTAGAATCCCCTGAAAACCTTAAAAATGAACATTCTTGGGTCCTACTCCAGACAGCTGAGTTATAAGCTTTGGGGTCTCTCCAGCAACTGTGTTTTCCTGGTGATTCACACTAAGGTTTGGAAAGTTACTATTACAGGTAGAAGTTTATATATTTCATCAATCCTAAAAAAATATTGGTTTTGGTTTAATTGAACCTCCCAATCATTTATATATTCTCTATTTCATTGTTATCTGATTTAATCTTTATTATTACTCTCTTCCTACTAGACTTCCATTTGCTATTTTTCTATCTTAAGTTGTAAACTAAAATAATTGATTTTCGATATCCATTCCTTTCCATGAAAACACTTCAAGCTATAAATTTTGTGCTAAGCATTGCCTTAACTATATTTCACAATACTTGCTATGATTTGCATGTACTTTAATTCAAAGAATTTTCTAAGTTTATGTGTTAATTCTTCTCTAATCCTAGTTCTGCTTTTTATGTTTTTTGAGATTAGTTTTTCAAAAATCGTTTCATCACAGATTTCAAATCTAAGTAGTTTGTTTAGATAATGTAGTCATTATGTTTTAATCCTTTTGTATTTGTTTAGATTTAGAATTTTTAAATCATTGAGCATATGGCCTATATTGGTGAATTTTCCTTAGTTGGAAAAAATGTACATTTTGCTGTTGTCGCTGGAATGTTCTTAAATGTCACTTTGATAAAATTACTTGATGAGATTATATTTACTAATGTTCTGGTTACTTAGTCTTTCAGTTACTGAAAGTGTCATGTTTAAATATCCAGCTGTAATTGTGGATTTGTCTATTTCTCCTTTAATATCAGTTTTTACTTCATTTATATTAGATCTTTTTGATTGTGTATATATTAGATTTGTGATAGCTACTTGACACAAGAATTCTGTTTATCATTAAAAGGCCAGACTTCTAATAATATCCTTTATAGTATTCTTTCTCTACTATTGATATCATCACTCTATCTTTTTATGTGTTTTCATTATGTATTTCCATGCTTCTACTTGTTGCTATAACTGTTATTTAAGTGAATTTCTAGACTGTATATATTTGGGGTGTGCTTTTTCATCCATTATGACAATCTACCACTTAACTGAAGTGCTTCAATCATTCATATTTATTTATTTATTTTTGTATAGAAGAACTGGGGTGTAGGCCAGAAGTGCTTGGCATAAGAGGATTCACCAGAGTCAGAGTAGGGAGCAGAATAGGTAGATTTACTGCAATACTCTGCTGAGGGGAGCAGCAGGCAAGACAAGAGAGGTCATATGGAGTTAGCTCCCTGGCCAGGGATTGAACTCAGGCTGTAGTGGTGATAGCGCTGAGACTTAACCCCTAGGCCACCAGGGAGGTCCAAATAATCATTCATATTTAATGCAGTCAACAATGTTGTGTTGCTCTCTACCATCTTGCTATTGGCTTTACGGTTGTCTAATTTGCCCTATTTTTTTTTACTATGTTTTTATTTTTCATATTTCATTTTGTTTCCCTCTTTGGTTTATGCTTTATTTCATTTTAAGATTTACCATATGCTTTTAAAAAATCATAGTCTACCTTCAAATATGTTATATCACTTCACATCATGAAAGACTTACAACAGGGTATTTCTGGTTCCCTCTTCCCATGCTCTGTGATGTAGATATCATAAGTGTTATGTCTACATATGTCTAAACCCATAAGATATGATATTTTTTATTTTAAACAGTGAGTTATCTTTTAAAGGACTTAAAAATGAGAAAACTTCATATACTTTCCATTTCAGTCAATCCTTATTCCTTGGTGTGGTTCCAAGTTTCTAATTAGATTTCAAAGGTGATGGTTTTGACAGTGGGTCTTAGGAAAGATTGGTGGGAAGTTAGGTAAAAGAGGTTTGGGAAATTAGGTGAATGAGGTTGGAAATCCTGGATGACCTTTAGTGTTGTCTTATAGACTTTAGACCTTATCTGAAATCAATACAGATTATGTGACCAGGCTGGGTTACAGGAAAATTACACTGGCATTTGTGGGAAGTTTGAGGCCTATGAGATCATTCAACTGTCTGAGATGACAGCAAATTAGCTTCATACAGCTCTGGATGGTCTGATCTGTGTGGATATGCAGACGAGAGGACTGGTTCGAGGGAATTTCAGGAGCTAAAATGCAAAGCATGAAGTGGTTTACTTTTCGGAGAGGGCCATGGGGACGAAGGAAAACTTCCAGATTTTTAGTTGGCTGACCAAACATGGCCAAACACGCACCAGCAGCTGAGATTGGGTGTGCAGAAGGGTGTGTGTGAGAAGAGTAATAAACTCAGCATTGAATACATTGTGTTTGCCTTGTTTGGGGGAAACCTAAATGAAGATTGATGAATGTGCAGCTCCAAGGAAGTCAGTGTTTAAAATACAAAGTAATATCCAAAATACATATCAGGCTAGACTGTTTACCTACGTTGGTGTTTGTCAAAGTGTGTGGTCATAGACCACCTGCCTCAGATTCACCTGCAGAACTGTATAAAGTCAGCAGGTTCCCGAGCTGTCAGAGGGAGCAAGAATCTACATTAATAAGCGCACAGTTGTTTCACATGCCCACTAAGTTAAAAAAACAACCACCACCACCACCACCCTGATTTAAAGAGTAAGAAGAAATTGGACATAGAGAGCTCCTCTCATATTTTTCTCTCACATAGAAAAGGTGTGTGAGATCTCGAGAATTCAAGCTAGAAGATGCCTGGTGTTGAATGAGGAGGGTGCTGAGGACAGCATCAGCAAACAGATCTGCAGAATATATGAGAAAAAGAGTTTGTAGTGGAAACAGAGTTTTTATCTGCAAGCTTCACGAAAAATACACTTCGGAGGCGGTGTAATGTAAGAAATGATTGGAGGAGGTGACAAAATTGCTGATAATTTTAAATATTAGAGTGATTTATGTAAGAAAGCAGTAAGGAAAGTCTCTTTGCTAGCAAGACACAGCTATGTGGCAGAAGAACACAAAGACCACCCATCTGGATGAAACCACTTCAACATCCTTCTCTCAGAGTACAGCACAGGGTGACTCTTGGGCTCCACGAGGTCCTTCTTGAGGTCAACCCACAGCGTTAGAGTTTGACTTTTTAAATTCTGGTTGTCCCCAGTACTTATTGTGACTATCTACTTATGTAAAGATTTAGAGAAGTACTTACATAAAATATATAACTACTCAGTAAGTTAGCAGAGAGGTTAAGTTGAAGAGACATTGTGCTTTTGCATGCACGTGTTGACCTAATTTATGAAACACAAAGGTTGTAGTTTTCAGATGGCTTATATTGATTATTGATTTCTCTTCAGGATTGTTTTGGGGTTTCCATAAAGATGAAGATTGTGTTTAGCACATGAAATAGTAATTTAAAGGTAGTGAAGTGAAAGAGTGAGCTGTGGTTAGTTTTTAGTGCCTTTAAGAGTCACAAAGGTGTTGAAAACCATAACTTTATCAACATATTCAAGGCCCTGTATTGAGTATTTTATATACAGTAATTCATTGAATCTTCCAAAAACTCTGCCTGAGGAAGGTACAATCCTTTTCCCCCATTTTTCAAGTTTTTATTATTATTTTTTAAAGATTGATTTACTTATGCATACAAGAACTGGGGTGTAGGCCAGAGGTGTGGGGTGGTGAGAGGATTCACCAGAGACACAGTGGGGCACAGAACAGGCGGATCTACTGAAATACACTGCTGAGGGGAGCAGTGGGTGAAACAGGAGAGGTCTGCTGCGCCCTGTGGGAATCTCTCTGGTTGGGTATCGAACTTGTGTTGCAGTGACTCTGGATAGCTTCATAGTGCTGCGCTTAACCTGTTGCACCACCAGGGAGGCCCAGTTTTTATTATTATTGTTAAGATTTATTTATTTATGCATACAAGCTAGGGTACAGGCCAGAGGTGTGGGGCGGCAAGAGGGCTCACCAGAGACAGAGTGGGGAGCAGAACAGGCAGATCGACGGAAATACACTGCTGAGGGGAACAGCGGGCGAGACAGGAGAGGTCTGCCGGACCGTGTGGGAATCTCACCAGACGGGCGTCGAGCTCGCCTTGCCACTGCGCTTAACCAACTGCTGCGCCACCAGGGAGCCCCCCCCCCCCCAGTTTTTATTATTTATAATAATAAAACCATTAAGGCTACAAGGGGTAGGATAGCTAGCTGCCTCCAGTGGTGAGCACAATTTTTTACATTTTTAGGGGGAGCTCTACACCTTTCAGGCTTGTAACACAAAATCTCTGGGGTGAAGAACTAAGCCATAATAAAATTAACCAGGAGGTACAATCCTCTTTATAGATGAGAAAGCTGGGTTGCAGGTGAGAGTGAGCACTGGGAATGTGCAGTAGAAACCTGTATAGTATAATGATGAAGGCAATAAAGGATAGAAAGAAGATAGGATCATTGAGAAAAGAACAAAGCTAAAGAATGAAGTTGCTTTAAATACATTTAAATACATCGGTGTCGTAAACCAATGTTACCTTAATAAAACAAACATTGCATTCAAACAAATATAAATGAAACAAATAGTTTGAATCAACTGGAGATGGCACAGATAAGCAAGATTAAAAGGCAAATTAGAACAATATGTATCTTATACAAAAAATAACAAGGCTTATAACGTAGCTGATCTTTAAAGCTCCACTCTGGAATTGTGCGTGGCTGTGAGCTGAACCACGTCCTGAGGACACTTGGGGACACACTAACCCCTGTGATCACACATCAAAGTTTGACCTGCAGGCAGAACAGAATGTGATCAAGAAACAGAGTCTGTGGAATGTGCTAAAGTGATCGAAAACACAAGTGAAATCAAGATAACACCCCCGAAGTAAAAACAGGAAAGGCTGTTGAGGGTAATCGGAAAATGGGAAGCAGAAAGGCATGGCACGGCTGAGGCTCTGAGTTTCCTAAATTGTTTCCGACAACAGGAAAATTAAGAGTTTACCGGGAACTCAGCACCTGGGTGGTTGAAAGCTACTGAGAACGGCCTGTCTCTGGCCCAGCTGGGCTCACAGCCAGGTGGAAGAGAGGTTCCCGTAGGGCTGAGCTGGCTTGGTGAAAGGATTTTAATGACTTTTGGGAAAAGGGAGAAATAGCAAAGTCAGTAGGCAAATGAGTATTGCTCAGTTCATTTAAGAAAAAAACTACAGGTTCTTCTAATGACAGTGGATTTAGACTATAAAATATTTGCAAGCATTTATTGCCCTCAAACCAGGAAGTTTGCTAGCAGAATGAAGCTCAAGGCAATGAGTGAACAGAAGGAGGCAGGCCGCTGGGGGTCCTTCTGGAAGGTAACACAGGTGGTGGGGCCTGCCACGTGCCTCGTGGACTGAGTGGCGAGAAGGCCGTTCCCGCGGGCGGGTGGCTGGGTGGCCACACCGATGGAGGGAGCACACATCTGTGTGAGTTTGGCTTTCAACATAGGGGCTTAAGAAAGGAAATCAGAGTCATATCAGAGGCCTGGGGCAATGGGCATACTGAACACCGATGTGTGTGGTCGCCACCAGCACCAAGAGAAGTGGAATACAGCCTTACATTCAACAGTGATGGAGAAGCATGTCCAATGTAGTTCAACACAGAGTACCTTGGGGAGGAAAATGCTAAGAAATGTTGGAAGACAGCAAGGTATTAGGTCCATGCAGAGACTGATGCAAGACTCAAACGGTAAAAGAGGTGAAAGAGAAGAAATTTCACTCTGATGTTTGCAGGGATGCCAGCATAGTGTAAGTGGTCAAAGGCTTTTAGTAGAGCAGGAAGCCAAATGGTCAGCTGGATCTTTGTTGGAGATTTTTAAAAAAAGATTTATTTATTTATGCATGCAAGCTGGGGTACAGGCCAGAGGTGTGGGGCGGTGAGAGTGTTCGCCAGAGACAGAGTGGAGAGCAGAACAGGCAAATCAACAGAAATACACTGCTGAGGGGAGCAGCGGGCGAGGCAGGAGAGGTCTGCTGTGCCATGTGGAAATCCTCCCGGCCGGGCGCCGAACTCGCATCACCGCTGCCGACAGCTCCATAGCGCAGCTCTTAACCAATGTGCCATCAGGGCGGCCCCCTTGTTGGAGATTTTTAAATTTTTGTTTGCAGAACAGTAGGGATCATTTGATTCAAAGGCGGCTGATATCCACGGCTCCTAAAGGTTAATGCCTTTAAAGGCACATTTTAGTAAGGCTATTGGGGATGACGAAAGGAGACTGTCCCTCTGCGAGGGAGGGGCAGTGTCTACAGTTTTATGAGTCACTTGCAACACCTGGGGCATGCCAGCCGTGGATAGATGTCCCAATGCACGGAGGTAGAAGATGTGTTTGTTTAAAAAAATCTGCAGAAAGGGCCTCCCTGGTGGCGCAGTGGTTAGGCGCTGCGCTGTGGAGCTGTCGGCAGCAGCGACACTAGTTCGACACCCAGCCCGGGAGATTCCCACACGGCGCGGCAGACCTCTCCTGCCTCTCCCGCTGCTCCCCTCAGCAGTGTATTTCTGTTGATCTGCCTGTGCTGCTCCCCACTCTGTCTCTGGTGAACCCTCTCGCTGCCCCACGCCTCTGGCCTGTGCCCCAGCTCGTATGCATAAATAAATAAATCTTTAAAATATCTGCAGAAAAAGGTAAAATGAAACTATTTAAGAATATTTAGTTTTTCAAATGGAAAAACTCTTGTGAACAGAATTATTCACCCAATCATTGAAAAAAAGAAAAACAATGAGATGCATTTATCAAAACCGAAGCAAAATCATACTACTTTAGGTAAGACACTATTGTGAATCAAAGATCACCTTAACACGTGCAGTCTCAAATAGTTCCTGCTGCTGCACAACTTAAAGTGTGGCCCACAGGTCGGGGTGGCCGAGTGCCACGTCCTGCCACGCTCCCCACACCCTTGCTCTTGTTTAGTGAGCCGTCAGCATCTGGCTCCTGCGGTGTTAGTATCTCCTTTATTAAGCAGCTGTGAGAATCACATATTTCAATTCCTCAGGAACTGAGCATTTTTCTATGATACTGACAGAAGAATCTTTTTACCCAGGATCTGGAGATATGTCTGTATGAAAATCTGTACCACATACACAAAAAACCAATAAAAACGTGTGTGTGTGTGTGTGTGTGTGTGTGTGTGTGTGAGAGAGAGAGAGAGAGAGAGAGAGAACTTGATTTTGAGGAATTAGCTTATAGCAATTAGTAAAATCCATAGAGCCAGCGACCTGTGCCTTATGTCTGATTCGCCAGGTAAAGTACCTCCATTTCCCCCATGTTTAGTAGGATGGCTTGGCTTGTAGAAAATATAACACAAATGCTTATAATCAGATATGAAAACTTTCTTTTGGGAAAATAATGGCCCTTTGTTAAGAACCTTTGGGAAAATATATTCTTTCAGACCTAATAGACTCAGACTTGGCAAGAGAGATAACATTGACAGAAAATTTATCAAACTGGAAGAGGGAAATGTACTAAATTTTTGAAGTAAAACTTACTTGATTGGAAAGTTGTTCTAGTGGAATTTGTAGGTATTTGTGACTGTTCTACAGGTTGAGTGGGGTGAGGTCGAGTAAACTAAGTAGGGAGATTCGGAAGGCCCTGCGAGGTTAGTGAAGTGTGTGGAAACACAGGCCAGACCAGGAGGAAGAGACTTCTAGGACCTGTTCCTGAGGTCACAGCTCACAGGACAGCCTGAGACTTAGGCTGAGCCAGAACAGGAGACAGTGGCCTCAAGGAAAGAACAACGTCAGACTCGTTCTTCTGGCTCAGAGGCCGCGCCCCTCCCAGGCCAGTGATTTATAATGGGCAGCGTCACCTGCGAGAGCTCACACAGTGGTCGTGAAGCACCGTCCTGTAAGCTTCCGCTCTGGAGAGAGGACTTGGGGTGGATTCATTAGAGGTTTGAGAGAAGCCATGGGGGAGGGTTTGGGGTGGAAATAAAAGATGTTCCCTTTTCCCAAAAAGCCCTTGAGTAGGGTGCGTGGCTGCTTCTAGCAAAGAGCATGAGGATGTGGTCTGTGACTGCCACGTAGCCTGCACGAGTAAGCTCATGGGTTCCTGCCTGGTCTGGCACCCCTTGGATGGCAGGACCAGAGATCATGGGTGTTGGGCCAAGGCTGTAATGTTGCTTCAGAGAGGAAGAGGTCTCCAGAGAGGGGTTTATGACTTTCAAAAGAGTCAAGACACACGGATTGGCGTGGCTACCCAGGAGCCCTGGAGTGAAATCATACTGAAGGAGGATTTTTGAGAAGTTGCTGGAACAACCAGAGCATTGTGGGAATACCATCCGGAGGTCGAAGCTCAGAATTAGTTGAGGTCTGATCAATGAATGGTTTGCTCATAATCTATAATCTCATCATAAAATGGGACAAAACATAGAAACACTTTATCCTCATTCATTGATCATGAGTAAATATCTCATTATGTGCCCCAAGCGACAGCATGACAAAGTCCAGTTGCTTGGGGCACATAATGAGATATTTACTGCTAAAAAGGAAAAGGGAAAGGAACTTCTGTTTCTATCTTCTCCAGCAAGAAAAATGATAATAAAACTGGTTTGCTCATAATCTATAATCTCATCATAAAATGGGACAAAAGTGGAAGGTAGCTAGGGAAGTATTAGGAGCACTTATGGATTTCAGATGACTTTGTTTTATGAGGAGTAAAACGTGATGTGACTCCAGAGTTACCTCAGGAATCTTTGAACCGTCTGATTCTGGAGAATGGAAGCAGGGCCAGGAGATTAGTGATGAACAAATGCTCTTCCAGTTTTGAAAAAGAGGAATTCTCCAAATTACATGCTGGCCGATCTGATTTTAATCCAGGGAAAGCTTTTAAAATAGAATATTAAACAGATGGCTTGCGAGTACAGAGAAGAGGAAGCAGTGACTCACTGGGGAAGTCGTGCCAAACTCATAATCATCCTCTTTTTTTAATTATACTCCTAGATTGGTGGAACATGAAAAATCGGGGGAAGCCTTCAGAAAAGCCTGCCTTGATTTCAAGACAGCATTTGCCAGACCCTCTCATGACAACTTGGTAAACACAATAACGAACAATTATTACCTGGCTGCTGGGAAGGTCGGATAAAATGGAGGCTGACAGAGCAAAAACCTCCAAAAAGTTTTGATTAGTAGGTTGATGTCAACTAGAAGAAATGCTGAAGAAAAATGTCATATGGTTGGGATCTTGGCTAGCTGCAACATTTCCTCAATTGCTTGGCTAAGGACATGAAGGCCACATGAAATTTGCAGATGACACAAGCTTGGTGACAAAAAGAGATAATGTGACAGATGCAAGAATCGAGACTCAAACTTACTTTGACATGTAGAACCAATGAGATAAAATTTGACAGAAACCAACGAGATAAAATTCAACAAGGACATATGTAAATTTCTATCCTTAGATGTTCATGGATACAGGAAGTTAATGACCTGTCCAAATTTCCTACCTCCTTACCTTCTAACGCTAATGACAGAACTCATGTGTCTCTGCTGTTTTACTCTGCTGGCATGACACTTGAATATTTTGGACCTTAGCTGGGAGTGTAAGAAATCTTTTACTGGTATTCCAGCCATGCTCTTGGATGAACTCTGATATTATTATTGCACTTCTTATTTACAATGGTCACAATACCGGGATCCCTTTGGTTATTCTGGATTTCACTTTCCTGATAGCTAATGTTTCTTTGGCTGTGCCCATGAATTAGCTGTTAAACATGTGTCCATCTGGTCTCCATGAGAGAAGGTGATATGGAATGCAGCAGCCTCTGCACTGCTCTTGCCTCGATAACTGTCCTTTATCTTGGGTTCTGTTTGAGGTTTTGTTTGCGGTATGTAATATATTGGACACAAGATTTGCATCCACCTCAGGTTCTTTCCTTCCATAGATTGGCTGGAAGCCTGGATTTAGGACCAAGACGTGAAATCATTCATTTGGGTGGAAGATGAAGCCACAGATGTAACTGTGATCTCCAAGAAGAAGGTGTGAAATGAAGAGAGCCAAGAACTGCAGTGTGAGAGAAACCAAGGGAGTTTATTGTTAGAGAGGGACGCGAAAGAAATGAAAGACCCTCAGGATGATGGGAGGTGAGCCAAGCGAGTCTCACGGAAGGCAAAGATGTGGACCATTTTTAGAAGGGATTCACCAGTAAAGCTCAATGAAGCCAAAATGTCAAACAGGATAAAAGATCTAAAATATTTCAGTGGGGTTTATCGAAAGCTAAATTAGCGATAGCATCGGCAAAGTTGGTGTCTGGGAGAGAAATGAAGGAAAAGCGTAATAGTCAAATGGTACGAGATGGAGAGGCTCACTCGTACATTTGAATAAGGAAGAGAGAAGGATAGAGAAACAGAAAGGAGGAGAGGGCTAGATGAGTGCGCCATTGCTTATCTATCTAGCAGGAAAAATCCCTTGGAGGCAGAAATGGAAGTTCCATAAAGAAAATGTTTTTGATTGAGGAAATTCCCTACAGATCCCCACCTAAGTGACTTTCAGTTGCTGCTTTTCTCACCCTCTTCTTTCCTTAGCCTACTTATTCCTCCTTCCTCTCTCAGGCCTTCTGTTCTTCCCTCCATCCCTTTGTCTGTGGAGGTCGGGGACAAAGGCTTTGCCCTTTTCTGTTCTCAGACCGCCATATGTCACGTGTGGTAATTTGAGAGAATCGGGGGTATTTGGCTTCGAGAATAACAGAATGAGGGAGGAAGGTAGAAAAGACTAGTTCCATGTTTCTCTGAGGGCAAACTTTAGGAACAAGGCATGCAAATTCCATGAAATTGAATTTAGTTTGGTGCTTAGGAGAACCTGCCACGAGATCCTCTGAGTTATTATCTTCATCTTGAGATTTTTTTTTAATATTTATTTATTTATGCATACAAGCTGGGGTACAGGCCAGAGGCATGGGGCGGCGAGAGGGATCACCAGAGACAGAGTGGGGAGCAGAACAGGTAGATTGACGGAAATACACGGCTGAGGGGAGCAGCGGGCGAGGCAGGAGAGGTCTCCTGCGCCATGTGGGAATCTCCCCATCTGGGTGTGGAACTCGCGTCACTGCTGTCGACAGCTCCACAGCACAGTGCTTAACCACTGCGCCACCAGTGAGGCCTCCAAGCTTTGTCTTGAGCTAATCGTAGATAAATCAGGCAGCGTTGGGAACCCTAGAGGAGGAACAGAGAAGTTGATTTTGAAAAGCCAACGACAGTATCCCCCTGGGACATTGTCCTAATTTTGGAGGAGTGTTTGTTGCTACAGGTTCAGGAGAAAGAAAAAGAAATGACTAGTTGTTCTTTTTAAATACTACGTTTTACTCCCATGGACATATTCCATTCCACCTCTGTTTTCATTTTCTGCTTCTCCTTGTCGCTCATCTCTTTTCTTCCACTCTGTCATAACCAGAACTGTTTATAATAAGGTGAAATAACACAGAAAAGGAGAGACCAAGGGGTAGTGAGAACTTAATCCACTGTTACCAATTTCCCCATTTTCCCTCCTCCATCCCTGGGTCGGAAAGTTCTGATTAAAGAAACAGTGTAGTTTTAGTAGGACTTTACATAATTTGTGCCACTTTCATAGTCAATGTGGCTGCTGTTTTGCCTTTTTATTAGAATTATTAGTAGTTTTGAGGCCTGATTCCCTTTTAGTCCATTTTCTAATATTCAGCTGCATTCCTGCTATATTCATTCGGCACATATGTAGCATCTTTGCTCCCACTGTAGTCACTGAAGACCACCAAGGGAACGCAGCCCCTCACGGCTCATCCGTGCAGGCATCAGAAAGAGCTGGTGTCACTGCCCCCGAGTCTTGGATGGAGTAAGCGGTAGGGGGAAGACACACCAGCCTTTATGACCATCACCTCTGGCTCCCTGCTGACTCCTCTGGATTAATCCTGCAGTGCGGACAACCAAGAGGGTGCGTATTGATTGTTGTGGTTCCATAGGCTTATCTCATTCCCACAAGTAGCTCAGAATTCTTTTTTTTAAGTTTTATTTATTTTTGCATACAAGTTGGTGTGCAGGCCAGAGGTGTAGGGGTGGTGAGAAGGTTCACCAGAGACAGAGTGGGGAGCAGAACAGACAGATTGACCGAAATCCAATGCTGAGGGGAGCAGCGGGTGAGGCAGGAGAGGTCTGCTGCGCCATGTGAGAATCTCCCCAGTGGGGCATCGAACTCGCGCTGCCACAGCCACCGCCAGCTCCACAGCACTGCGCTTAACCCATTGCGTCACCAGGGAGGCCCCAAGTAGCTCAGAATTCTAGCACACACTATCCAATACCCTTCTGGCCTGATGTGGTGTGAACTGTGAACTCTGGACTTTGTCCTGGAGCGGCCGAGACACTGGAGAGGAGGCAGTATGTGCACATGTGAGTGATCGGCTCGTTTCTCATTTTGGCAGGGGGGGATAGCTCGGTCCCCTGTTCACTTCCCCAGCTGGCATTTACAACTCTGCTGTCCTCGTGATCCTAGGGACCAAATGTGGCCAAACAATTATTTTCAGGTTCTGCAAAATTTTTTGTGCTAAAGGAAATTTCTAATTTTTTTCAACAACAAAGACTTTGGCAAATCTCATCTTCACTGGGATAGGTGCCACCAACAAATAGCTCTGTGGGGAAAAAAAAAATCATTCAAGCGAGGTGTAATGTTGACCTCGAAGAGATGCAGCTAGTGTCTGGTTTGCTGATTCGTTATGTCTCTCCTTGGCCTCTTCAAACTGACCAATACTCACCTTGTCTAATTTTCTGATTTCATTGCTATGAACGTCAGTAGCCCACAAGCAGAAGTTCCCGGGGTATTGATTTATTGGCACTAGATTTGGTAAAAACATATTTAGTAGAGAATCAAGTAGAGGATCACAGGTGCTGAGATGCTGTAACTGAGAAGGAAAATCTACCCCGCAGCAAGAACTCTCGGTTGGCCTGCAAGTTTAAGACCACAGGAAAGCAGGAACGGTTCGATATGTCTCTCTTCATCACCATCCTCCACAAATTCAAATTTGTTAGTGAAACAACCATTTCAGCATTAAAACTTGATGCACAAACTTCCCATATCTGAGAAAAGACAAGTCTCACAGCAGCCAAAGCAAATGCAAAACAGGGAAAAGCAGTTGACTACGTGCTGGAGAACCCAACTGGAATAAGAGTGAAAGAAAACTCTTGGCTCATGGGACACAGCTCTTCTGTCACCACGCTCTTGAACCAGTGCACAGGGGCAAACAGTGATGGGATTTATCCACATGTGCTTTAAGTGGCTGGGTCTCGAAGGCCAGGTACCCAGTTATCATGTCTTCCCGTGCCCCTACCCCTAGTTCGCTTTCCAGAGGCTTCCTGATGTACGAAAAGGAGATGTGATAAAGCCCAAATAATGCATAAGCTGCCATGATGACACTTATTTGTCAATCTGCAAATCCTTCTATTGTGCTTTGCCTGTAGGAATTTGGAGGTTTGTCGCAAAACTGTCCCGGATGAGACATAGGACCTGGGGACTTCTTTCTCTATTGCTGCAGTTCAGAGGAACTGCCCAGGGTATAAATTTAGGTCAGATTCTATTGTAGTTTCTGCATATGGGTATTTGCTCATACGATAAATATTTGTGTGTTTTGCTAATATTGACTAAGAGCCAATGGCATGTGGCTTCCAAAGGCAATGCATTACACTGTCTACAAAATTTTAATAAAGTAAGTAGATAATGTGAACTCTGTTTCAGTTCTGGTAATTGTTACCGCTTTGTCCTCAGAACTTTGCTATGGGTTGGTAAACTACCATCCTATCCATGCCAAATCAGCTTAAAAATTTCCATCCCAGACTCTGTTTTGATCGCCCTTTCTGGTTTCAGCCTCTAGGGGGCATCATCTCTGATTTTCTGCTCCACTTGGCTAAATCAGAGAATGTGTTATTTTCTACTTCTTTTGTTAGGACAATTGAGTTTCTCATTTATTTTTCTTTGCTTAGGTCTTTCTTCAGTCACTAAGTTGGGCCTGATTCTTGAGGCTAAATATGAGGGGCTGGTTGGTAACTTTAAAATAATTACAGCATCATGTTGCATGAATTCCTTCTTAAGGAGCCATGAAGAAGAGACGTTGATGGCTGTTATTTTACTTAAGCTAAATGAAGAAACTCCATCCGAATGGGAACTGATTCAAAACACCTTTTCTTCTGCCTTTCAGAATATTAAAAGTAAAGGTTGTAAAGCCTAAGTAGCTTATACGTGCCTTTAAAGGACATGATTTACACGCTCAGTCCAGGACATAGAGGAGTTAGTAGATGCAGGGCTCTCAGCTCACTTTCAAAAACAGCTTTCATTTCATTGGATTTTCAGTGTCATTGAAGATTCTGTGCATTTCGGTGGAACCCAATGGCTTGGTCAATGAGCGATGAAAAGATCCACGGGATTTCTCATGTGGACCATATGCCTGTTTATGATAACCAGACAGCACTTTGATGTGATTGATCTATGAATGGTAATTCAAACTTTTTTTGTGGGGGCCAAAAATCCGTTTGAATTTTAGGTTCTAGACTTTAGTTCACGACACCGAATTACTTTAGCATTTCATATGGTGTTAGAGGTTTAATTGTGTCCTCCTTCCCCACCCCACATGTTGAAGTTCTAACTTCCAATACCGCAGGGGATAACAGTATTTAGAGAGAGGGGTTTTAAAGTAGCAAATAGGTTAAAATGAGTTCTTGTGGGACCTGATCCAATCTGATTGGGGTTTTTACAAGATGAGGAGTTGAGGGCACAGATGCCAGGGATGGAGCAGCAGCACAGAGGAAGGATCCTATGAGAAGACAGTGAAACATTTCTTTGCAAGCCAAGGAGAGAAGCCTCAGAAGGAATGAGAATTGCCAACACTTGGATCTTGGATTTCTAACTGCAGAAAAATAAATGTCTGGTCTTTGAGCCACCCAGTCTGTCAGTGCTATTTGGTTACGGGCAGGCCTAGAAAACAAACACACTGCCCATATCAGCTGTTGTTTCTTCTTATCCCCAAATTAGGATGTGTTGGGTTAAGATTCATGGGCGACACATTTACACCAAGTTGAATTTTTATACCTAGAATGAACAAAATTGTGAACTAGAAGTTCTATTTCTTTTGAGCAAACAATAGGAAAGATTATCTAATCACATAATGACAATGGAGACTCCTACTATCAATGTAGCACACCTCCAATTCCATGTCTACACATTTCCTTCTATGAAGAATCAACATTCCTTGGAGCCGTGAAAGCATGCTGTCAGTAATGTTAGGGTCTGTCATGCCAGCATTCTTGCTGTAGAGTGTATGTGGGTACACCTCGAATCTGGTTACTTTCTGCTCAGCGCTTTCATAGCAGAAGGGTCACTGTGTGATGTGTTCTGGCCCAGGGTGCCATCACAAGCCATCGGGATGACGTATGGCTTCAGCAGGATGATGGCGACCACCCAGTAGCTGGGGGCTCTGGCGCATTGGGGCAAGTGCTTGGTGGGAGTTCACCTAGTCTCCAAATAATCTGCAGTTTAATTTAGGTCTCTGTTTTTAATTTTGATGTAGCCTTTCCTGGAGGAAAGTGAGGTCTGAGGATGTTTCTTTGCAAGTTTGGTGAAAATGTTCAGTTGCAAGTTTGGTGAAAATCAGGCACCATTTCCAGCACATGATCATTGAACACAGGTGACCCCATACTTCCTCCTCACCCAACTCCACACTCACCCTTGCTTTATTTTTTAAGATTTATTTATTTATACATACAAGAACTGGGGTGTAGGCCAGAGGTGTGGGATGGTGAGAGGATTTACCAGAAACAGAGTGGGGAGTAGAACAGGCAGCTCTACAGAAAAACACTGCTGAGGGGAGCAGCGGGTGAGACAGGAGAGGTCTGCTGCGTCCTGTGGGAAGCTCCCTGGTCGGGGATCAAACTCATGCTGCAGTGGCTGCGGGTGGCTGGATAGCTTCATAGTGCTGCGACTTACCCCTTGTGCCACCAGGGAGGCCCCTCACCCTAACTTTTAATTACACATTACATTATATCAAATAGTTCAGATAATGTAAGAATAAAACATTTTCCAAGTGTTCCTAAAAACAGCTCCCTAATATCAGTGAGCTTTCTGATGAAATCAACAGAAATACATTCTGGCTAAAGAAAATCTGTAAAATTGGTAGGAGGGCCTCCCTGGTGGCACAGCGGTTAAGCGCTGCGCTGTGGAGCTGTCGGCAGCGGCGACGCAAATTTGATGCCCAGCCAGGGAGAATCCCACATGGTGCGGCAGACCTCTCCTGCCTCGCCCGCTGCTCCCCTCAGCAGTGTATTTCTGATCTGCCTGTTCTGCTCCCCACTCTGTCTCTGGTGAACCCTGTCGCTGCCCCACGCCTCTGGCCTGTGCCCCAGCTTGTATGTATAGATAAAATAGGTCTTTAAAAATAAAATAAAATAAAATAAAATTGGTAGGTAGGTCACAAGATTAAGCAAAGGGCCAAACAAACCAATACAAAGAACCAAATAATAAAAAAGAACCAGTTGATGAAAAAAATGGAGCAGGAAATGCTAAAGAATCTTGGTCATAAGAACTGTCTGAGATTTGTAAGTCTCTGTTGATGGACTTAATCAGCTCCAACCAACTCTAGTGTGTTGATTGCACTTCAGAAGTCTAGTTCTGGAAGGGATGGGCTGATAGGGAATTATCTGCCCACTCCTTGGCTGGAGAGGCCACGTCACCTTGAATAACAGCTCCGTTCACCTGTGTTCCATGAGGCAGAGCCTGTTCCCCCTGAGAAAATCAGGATGTAGATTTCAAAATAAGGTTAAGAGGAAGAGAGAGAGAAGCAGCCAAAAGGCGAGAAGCATCCCCTGAGCTCCCCCCTTGGGGTTGTGTTGAGCATCACTGTTTGGTTGTGCACAGTTGAAAGCACACCCCCTGTGGTGTTTCTAGATGCTTCTTCCCAACCTGCAGCTGGTCCACTCACACTGTCCTGCGGGCAGAAAGTGTCCCTTCTGTTGTGCTCTCTCTATGAGAAGACAGTTGGCGGCTCTCAGGAACACTCTGGATGCTCTTCTTGGTACATCTGGCCCTAGTTTTGTGGCAGACTGGTTCTAAAGCACTTTGAGATCTTTTGGCACAATGAGAAGCTAGTTCGTGTAAATATTATTATTAATAGTCATTATCGGAAACAAGGAACATCTTGATAGCAGGAGAAAAAGAAGAACTTGCTCTGGTTGGGCTCCAAGAGCAGCAGCTGTGTGGAGCAGAGATGGAGCTGGGAGCCGCCAGGCCTTCAGGAGAACTCAGTGTTGCCTGCAGCTTAGCAGAATTTCCCAGGAGAACCCATCGCGGAGGCCCCGAGAGGTTCTAGGTGCTGCAACATGAATCTGTGCTTCAGGACACAGATGTTCCCCTCGGGTTTCTCTTTGTAAAAACCCCCAAGGACAGTGTTGGCCACACTCTGTCCTTCTTCAGGAAATGTCAGAAGACAGTTGCATGGTTTTGTGGACACAATCCTGGTGCACGTGTTTTCTCTGGCCAGCCAGGCCCCGGGATGGGGGCTGAGGCAGCGCTGTGCGGTGCTTTCCGTGACGGCTTTGGGGTCGTTGGAGGAGACAAGGGGAGTAGTCCCAGCTCAGTGAGTCGGCAGCGACACCTCGAACTCTCTGGTGTCGTGTCTTGGAACTTCCGGAGTCACTGGGCAGCTTCTGCTTTGTTGCTTGCTGTTCCGGAAGTAATGTTGAGCATCGAGATCTGACCCCTGAGTCCTTGGGATACCCTGTTCTCAGTGCCCCTGGGCTTCCACCAGTTACACTTAATTTTGACACATCAGTCTGGTGCCAGGGGGACTTCCTGGTCCTCTTTTTGATGATCTTGGGCTTTGGGGGGGTCTGGAGGCAGCCGTGACGCTGATCACGAGGCAGCTGTCCCCCTCCTAGCCAGTGCTGGGGATGACAGCACAGACTGTCTTCTGAGGCTTCCAAAAAATAAGTGTGACAGCGGCAGAGTATTTTTTGTCTCTCCCTTCTGGTTCCCCAGAGGTGCAGAGTATTGGAGTCCAAATGGAGGAAAGTCCATCTGGACGTGAGAATCGTCAAAAGCCACAACAAACTGAGCTTTCCCGTTGGGAACATACCACCATCTAGCACAGTCGAACGTTGCAAAATGGCATCTGTATCACACAGTCGCATCCTCCCTAAAGCAGCTCAAAGAGGAGGCGCAGTGGTGCTGAGCACAGCGGCAGGAAACGCAGCCCTGGTCCTCGGTGTGGGGTTCGTGGCGGCGACACCCCGCTCAGCTGAGGAAGCCATGAAAGGAACAAAAAACCTTCACAGCTGGACTCATGGAGGTGGCTGCACTTAGCAGCGAAAGTGTTTCTGGAGTCTCAGGGCGCCCCAGTGTGACTTTCTGGTTCTAGAGATGGCCCAGGAGAGGGTGTGGAGCAGGGAGCCGCAGGGGAAGGCCACGAGCCTCCATGGAGACTACGCGGTGGCCAGCTCCAAGCGCAGGGCGCACAGCCAGCGAGGAAGGAGCGACCCATGCGGGCCGTGGGGCGCAGCAGGGAGCGGCGGGGGTGGGGGGCTCAGGGGGTTCAGGTTGCAGGGTGCCGGGTGACTGGCAAAGACTGGGTCCTGTTCCCAGAAACAAGGCGAAGCACGGAAGTGAGAATCCAGAAAAGGAAATTCCGCCTTGCCTGACACGTTCTCTTCCCCCAGAGTTCGGTTGACATTTAGCTAAAGACATGGGTGAGAGTTTCAGTTCTAAGCAAATTTGGTGTTTGTTGTTTTTAAGCCCACAAGTGTGGAGCGAATCTTATTTTCTTAGATGGGTGATAGCAGTTTCCCTGCCAACAACAGATCTGCTTTTTGTTGTGTGAAGAATTTGGTGATGGAGACAAGCCTCTCCACCTCCACTGCCCCCAAAGGCACAGGAAGCACGATGGCGAATTTCCGGGTGGGCCCTAGACCCTTGGGCTGTTTTTCCTCCCTGCATGGGGAGGACTAAGCTCAGAGCAACAGAGTAGACTTTGTCCAGGGTGATGGCAAAAGAGGGTGAGTAGCGGGCCTCCCTGGTGGCGCAGGGGGTTAAGTCTCAGCCTATGAAGCTGTCTGCAGCCACTGCAGCCCGAGTTCGATCCCCAGCCAGGGAGCTTCCCACATGGCGCAGCAGACCTCTCCTGTCTCCCCGCTTCTCCCCTCAGCAGTGTATCTCATTTGATCCATCTTTTCTGCTCCCTACTCTGTCTCTGGTGAATCCTCTCACCCCTCCACCCTCCATACCTCTGACCTACACCCCAGCTCTTGTATGCATCAATAAATAAATCTTTTTAAAAAGGGGGGTGAGTAGAAATAAAGAGGCAGGACTTGGAGAGGAAATGTTCAGGGAAAGCACAGAAATGCCTGATGGAGAATTTTATTGTTGGTTTTTAATTCTTTCCCCATCTCTGTAAAATTTTTAGTAGAATGACTTGCCAATGTGCTGTGTGTTTGAATGTTTGGGAGAAGCAGCTGTGGGGAGCAACGTCCATGGTGGCAATGGTGGGGCTGTGGTGATGCTGACACTGGTGGTGTGGTGGGGTTTGGCGGTGAGTGTTTTGGTCATGGTGTCTGTGGTGATGTGGTGGTGTGTGTGCGAGCATGAGAGTGTGTGGGAGAGGAAGGGAAGTGATCAAAAGGCAGCAAGCACTGCCCCCGCTTCCTACAATGGGGGTTGTATTTGAACATCACTGTGCATACTGGAAAGCACACCCCCTATGGTGTTTCTAGATGCTTCTTTCCAACCAGCAGCTGATCTACTCACACTGCCCTGTGGGCAGAAAGTGTCCCTTCTGTCGTGTTCTGTCTGTGAGAAACCAGTGTCTGTTCTCAGAAACCACTCTGGATGCTCTTCTTGGTGTATCTATGTGACCCGAACTTGTGTCTACTGGCTCTAAAGCACTTTGAGATAATTTAGCATGATGAAAGACCTGTTTGTGTAAATGTTAATAGTCATTATTGGAAACAAGGAACATCTTGATAGCAGGAGAAAAGGAGGGACTTGCTTTTGTTGGGTGCCAAAGTCAGCCAGGACAGACCTGCACTTGTGATTAAACCATTTTAGCCAGCAGGCACCCCTGTGCCTAAAACCATTCTAAGGCCTGTATTTTAAGTTTTTATTTATTATTTATTGTTTTATTCATTGCATGTTATCCATTGCACTGTATAACACTGTACCAGTTTCAGGTGTGTGATGTCAATGAATTCTCACAACCCACAGGCAAGCACTGTTAAATCTGTGTCAGTAGCCTCCCCGCTCTGAGAAGAGACTATTCATCTCATGGGAAGGATCATGCGTTATTTATATTTGTCTGGCACATAAAAGTCCCCGTCAACACCGTTTGCTTAGATTGTAAAGCTTTGGTTGACAGATCAAGTTTAGATTTTGTCTTAATTGTTGGATGACTGGAGGTTGGATAAGGTAGACCAGTTTCATGGAAGTTTATTTTTTTTTGAAGATTTATTTATTTATGCGTACAAGAACTGGGGTGTAGGCCAAAGGTGTGGGGGGTGAGAGGTTTCACCAGAGACAGAGTGGGGAGCAGAACAGGTGGATCTACTGAAGTACACCGCTGAAGGGAGCAATGGGCAAGACAGGAGAGGTCTGCTGCACCATGCGGCTCAGCTCCCTGGCTGGGGATTGAACTTGTGCTGCAGTGGCTGCGGATATAGCGTCATAGTGCTGAGACTTAACTGTTGTGCCACCAGGGAGGCACATAGAAGTTTTTTGATCAAAAAAGTATATTCTATTTGTCTTGGCTTATAAGTCTCAGCAAATAAGAGCTATATCTTTAAGTTCAAGTAGATTCAACACTTTATCTAGGATGAATGCATTAATTTTCCTAACACACAATTTTTGATGATTGGCTATAATGTTCCGGATAAGTCAAGGGTGAGTCTGAGCGGTATCTGGAAGCTAATTTCTCTCGGAGCTGTCCTTCAGTTTATCGGAGAAGGTATGTGTAATAAAACTTATTGAAACATCAAAGAAAATTATTATTTTTAACATTGAACTTGCTATAAAAATAAATGATTGACTGCTAATAGATAATAAAGGTTATTGTCCTGACCCTTAGAAGAAAGGAAGGTTTAATATGTTCACACCTCTCTCCACCATGCTATTTTCTTCAAGTCTCATCTATTTATCTTGCCCAGTTTGGCAAGAATAGAAGAATCATGGAAATATAGAAATTGCCACTGGAGCAGCAACATGGTAATCAGCTGCCCCAAAGTCCCCCATCTTTGGTCTCCTAGATAGTAATAGGAGTCCAGAAGCTTATTTCAGTTTTTCTAAGAACTTGACAGAAACCATATATTTTCATGTGATAAGATCTTGCAGGCTGACTGAAATTAACTTACTTACTTTGGGCAAATATTTTATCAGTTTGATGTGCTAACCCCGTTTATTTCTTGCTTATTGAAGCTCTATCTGTGTCTTTGAATGCAGACTTTGGAGGAAAATTGAATTATTATAAGCTGTTCTTTTGGTGGTAAAAATCTTCTCAATCAAATATTCCTCAAGAAATATGCAAATAAAAGCAACTTTTGGAAAGAATAGTCAGGAAGCAATTTCATTCACTCCACTCATTATTTAAGATTTTATTTTATTTTTGCATACAAGCTGGGGTGCAGGCCAGAGTGTGAGGTGGTGAGAGGGTTCACCAGAAACAGAGTGGGGAGCAGAACAGGCAGATCGACCGAAACACACTGCTGAGGGGAGCAGCAGGCGAGGCAGGAGAGGTCTGCTGCGCCTTGTGGGATTCTCCTCCGGCGGGCATTGAACTTACATCCCTGCCAGACCACAGTGCTGCGCTAACCTGTTGCGCCACCAGGGAGGCGCTACTCCACTCACTTTTGATGATGGGGATTTGAGAGTCGAATCAGTCCGGTGGCCAGAGTATAGAATCTCACTTCGAGGCTTGCTTACTGTCCTAGGATCATATCCTTTGCTGAGTTGGTAAAAAATGTGTCTCTTGAAATACTTTTTCATTCAATAGGAGGAATATATATCTTCCAAATTGTATTCCTGTTTGTACCTTTCCAGTGACTCTAAGGGGAGGCAGATCTTTTTAATTTTTGTCACCGCAAGAAAGGCAATTAAAGGAAACTGATTATGTGGTCGTGGGTCATGTGGGCGAGGTGATAGTAAAGGAAACCCCATGAGTACATGTGCGACACCTGGCCCGAAGTCCGACCAGGAATCCTCATCAAGACCTCATTTCAAGGCGAAGTGAAGATGGGGGCAGAGAGAAGACCCCGAGCTCGCTGCCTCCAGACATGCGCAGCAAAACTGTCGTGAAGCAAAGCCAGAACCCCTGAGAAAATCTGATGTTCAGAACACAGGATAGGAGCATCACACCCACTGGAAGGCTTAGAACACAACTCTACGTGGACTGTGTTTGCAATGAGAGCAGGACGGCCCAACCCACAGTGGGAGGAGGGGCTGTGGGCCCAGCCCCCGCAGCTATTGACTCAGACACACCAACTCCTGGGCTCCGGAGATTTGACAGGGGTGTGCGAGCAGGCGCTCAGGATGGAGGGCGCGCTCCTCTTGAGTGGCACAGCTGGGGGCGCACAGCAAGGACTGCTGGCTTGAATCTGAGCTTCGTGACACAGAGGAGATACAGCCTGGATCGGGTCAGGGAACCTGGACTTCCTGACAGAGAGGCTGTGGCAGAAGTCTCTGCTGAGATAACCAAAACACCTACCACCCCACAAAGAAATGCTTCACAGCAGTAGTTCCAGATTCCCAGAGCTACTGGGGGTGACCCTTTGATTCTGATAGCCCTGGTTGTCTTTTAAACCTTCTACCCCTTGCCAGCTCCTGTCCCCTGACTACTCCATAGATGAAAAAGCAACAGTTGAAAATCGATTCCTTCTAAAACCCAGACAAAAATGAAAATGAGGAGACAGAAGAGCAAGGCACAAAATGACAATAAAAATGTCTCGAGACGAGCCCCAACTCAGCACACGTGAAGCATGACGGGAATGGAATTCAGGGCAACCATCCTGGAAACACTGATGGAAATTAGAAGAACAATGGAGGCTATAAAATGGCAGAATAAAGATAATGAAAATATGAGACAGCTACATTTGGAAATAATGCAGTTAAGAAGTACTATAGCTGATTAAAAAATACAATTAAAGGCCTCAATAGTAAAGAAAAAGAAGCAATAGAGAGAATTAATGAGCTCAAAAACACAATGTTGGAGAACACAAGAATAAAACAAGGCAGAGAAAATGAATTTTAAAAAATGAAAATAGTGTAAGAGTTCTCTGGGACAACTAAAAGAGAAATAATACCTGTGCCATAGGCATTCCAGGAGAAGAAAAAAGAAAAAAAAGCATAGAAACCTTTTTAAAGAAATAATCATTAACGATAAGCTCAACCTGGGAAATGAACCAGAAGTTATGATCCAAGAGGTCCAAAGAGTTCCAAACAACATAATACGGACAGAAAGACAGACACCAAGACACAGAATAATAAAGCTGTTAAGAATAAACACCAAGGACAGAATGTTAAGCATGTCAAGAAAGAAAAAGAGTAATCTGTGAAGGAACACCAGCCAGTAGGTTTTTCAAAAGAGGGATTACAAACACGGAGGGATTGGAAAGAGAGATTTAAGGTATTTAAGAAAAAAGAACCCCTTAAACAGCAAGGTTAACAAGACAGAAAGAAGAGTAGGGAGCTTCACTGAAAACCATAAAGTGAAATAATTTATCAACATGAAAGAAATCATGGAGGGGTTATTAGAAAGCACTGGAACATCTACTGCTGAGGCAGTAGATACCTACATCATTTAGCTTGGAGGAGGCCAGCGTTGCCTTAGTACTAAACCAGAGCAAGACAGCACGAGAAAATTATAAACCAGTATCCTTAATGAATAGTGATGGAAAATTTTCAATAAAATTCCAGAAAATTTTAATTTGATAATTATAACTAGAGGTTGATAGTAATAATAATAGTAGTAGTAATAATAGTAATAATGATAATTAAAATCCTTCATTTGAACCCTCAACAAGCCTGGTCTCCTCCTCACACACCACCCTCATCAGCCTGTTGCTTCCTTCTGAGATTTCAGGACCCAAACCACAGAGGAGCCCTATTTGCTCAGCCATTGACTTGGGCAGATCAGCCTCAAACCACTTTTAAACATTCTTTTCACCAGTATATTCTCCAGTGTAATGAAAGAAAATATTGAAAGGGAAAAAAATGTTTATGAAGGGAAACAAATGGCTTTTATTTGAATCAAAGGAAAGTACACAGCCAGCCTGCGCTTCAGCAAGACCGAGCCCACGGAAATGGCAGCTAATTCTAGAAAACGGAGCAGAGTGGACACATCGCTGGCTTCGACGGGAAAATAGGACGATGTAAAACACTGACCTTTCGGATGATGAAACAGAAGATGTGAGAACTATTCAGAGTTTGTTTTGCAAGTTATTTGCTTCTATTTTGGTTGAAATAAGTTCAAGGCCTGTGGGATAAAGCAAAGATTTAGGAAAAGCTGAAGCAAGAGAAATGTGACGGGAATTGAAATATGGACCCATTTTCAAAAGAGAGGACAAGGGTAACAGTGTCACCATCAGAACCCAGTACGTGAACAGAGCCCCCTCCCCACCCAGCTCATCCCAAGAACCCCCCAGGCTCGGTGCCCTGCTCAGATTTCAGCCAACTTGTGATATGCACGGGCCTGGGAGGTGTTTCATGTCTTCGTTCCTTACTCGACTTTTCCAGAGTAATTGTGAAGTGCAGTTTGGGGAAGCTGAGGACTGTTGGTTTCATCTGCTTGCTGGGAAGTGAGGGGGGTGATTTCTTGCCCAAGCAGGGAGCGGGGTGGGTTGGGGGCACTGGAAAGCTACCCAGCTCAACTCTGCAGGTAGGGTCTGTAGCCTTTCTCCCACCGTGCCAGTTAGAAGGTGGACGGAAGGAGCGGGCGCAGCTCTGCCCTGCCTGGCTCTGCCTGTGATGCCCCGGTGCTCCCGGCTCCCCCTCAAACCTGCACCCGCTGCCCTGTGCTCTGCCATGCTCCGCCTCATTCCCCACCCCTGGACGCAGCAGCTTTGAGAGCTGTGGACATGCTCCTTTTTGTTCTTTAAGAAAATGTCTGTGGTAAAAGTCTGAGGGGTGATTTGAAGGGATCTTTTCCTGTGTGATTGCCAGCTCTCGAAATTGACTGTTTTGAAAATTTTGAGCTGTGAGTCTTAGGCGAGCAGATTCTGGTCAACTGCATGGGAGTCCCCGAACGGTGTTTGCACACGCTTGGGTGCTTGTTGAAGGCCGTGGTGTTAGCTCTTCCAGGAGGAATTCAGAGAACGCAGATGTCTCCCCCTGTGGGGACTAGCTCAGGTAGTAAAGCACAATGCAGAGCCCTGCCCTCCTGGGGATGGCACGTGGAGACTCACAGAAGCAGCGAGGACCTTTTAAGAGGCAGCAGGCAGCTCGTTCAGTGCTGAATACCACAGACTTCCAAGACAGAGAGGGGAGAATCTAACAAAGTGACTCTCAGCAAATAGTTTAATAAAATTTGTTAAAATGTAGTCAGCATTTTCTGTGCCTCTGTGTGTGTGCGTGCGTGCGTGCGTTGTGTCGTTTATCCTTGCAAGAACCTGAAAATTGATGTGGTAGACAACACTGATCTTTTTGTATAAATTAGGAAAACCAGGGCCTCCCTAGTGGCACAGGGATGAAAGTCTGGCACTATGAAGCTATCTCCAGCCACTGCAGCACACGTTCGATCCCCGGCCAGGGAGCTGAGCCGCATGGCGCAGCAGACCTCTCCTGTCTTGCCCATTGCTCCCTTCAGCAGTGTACTTCAATAGATCCACCTGTTCTGCTCCCCACTCTGTCTCTGGTGAAACCTCTCACCCCTCTACCTCCCACACCTCTGGCCTACACCCCAGCTCTTGTCTGCATAAATAAATATAAATAAATCTTAAAAAAAAAAAAAGGAAACCCATTCATAGGGCTTAAAGTGTCCTCCTAAGGTCACATGTGATTTGGTGGCAGAACCTGGGCCAGCCCAGCGGCCTGGTGCTGTTCTTCACAGGGCACATGAGGGGGTACCTGGACGGGAGATGCTCTTCTGGGGATTCTTTGTTTCCACTTGGAGAGAAAGAGCTTGTGAATAAGTCATATCCCTGAGCACATCTTTCAGGGTATCTGACTTCTTTTGTTTCATAGAAAGACTTTCTAGATAGAGGAAGCAGGACTTTGATTTGCATTTCTGCATGTGCTTCTTAAAAGGTTGCAGTGGTCTGAAACTACACCCCTAACTCACAGTGTTGTTGACGAAGTTTACTTCAATAGAAACAATATGATTTTAAAAAGCCTTCAAACCAGCCTTTTGAATCCATTTGTTCCCAGTGAAAAGGTTTAGTAAAACCTGTGTTCTTGGGAACGTTTGGGAGAAGATGTGTCCAAATTACATCCAACAGAAAGTTCTGAAAGTTCCACTCTATTGCTACCTTCTCATATCTTTTCTGCCTCCACAAATTCTTTCAAAAAGGTCTGATTTAGAAATCTCAATGTAAAGAGAAATAGCCAGATTTTTGAAAATTAAGAAGGTAAAATGAAATAGATCACTTTCTATAAAGTATTAAAAGAAAAATTAAATATCGAGAAAACAGTACAGATGTCAAACAAATATAACTAGTTCAATAGTATTTATTTACAATATATTTATAATACAGATTGTAGATTTAAAGAAACAGCAGAATTAAAATTATATTCAATTATTGATGGTAAATGTGCAATAGGCCAGCGAATTATAAACAATAAAAGCAAGAAATCATTATAAATATCATCAAATAGAAACAAGCAAAATATCTCAACATGAAGAGATAATTAGTTTATATTGATAAAGTTATAATGAACAATAAAAGATCATAGCTCTGGAATTGTATATTCTAAATAATATAGCAACAAATTCCCATCTTGCAAATTGTTTGAAAATGTAAGGACAACATGCCATAAACAGGCTAGGAATGGAAGACTTTAATTCTATAAGTCATTCAGAAAGATAAAATAAGAACACAGAAATTGCATAATGGTTAGATAATAGTAAAAGATATTAAATGTTGTCTTCCCCAAAGCAAGAATATATATCTAAGTACATCTGAAACATTTACAAAATAATCCTTATACTCACACATAATATACAATAAATTACAAGTTATTGTAATACGCAACCATATGTTTTCTGAGTATAACAATAACAAATACATACAATAGGAGCATAATCACAGGAAATATAACTTGAACTTTAAATATCTTCACAACTTGCTGACCAAGTAGGCTTTTCTAAATAAATATGTTTTTTATGGAATCCTGGAGAACAGTCATAATAAAAATATATGAAATGTGTGCAAAGAATTTGGAAAGGAAACCACACGTAAAGGTTAGGTTTAACATGACTGCACGTACTGTGACAGGTCAGCGTGAATAGAAGGAAGGACACTGGAGCGATGCAGCCACAGCCAGGCCAGGCACTGCCGGGAGGGAGCACAGTTAGCAAAGAACCAGGAAAGAGTCTCCCATAGTGTCTTCAGGGGGCGCAAGGCCCTGCCAACATGGCATCTGAGCTCCACGTGCATGAAAGAATAAGTTCCTGTCGTTTCCATCCACCCAATCCACAGCAGTTTGCTATGGCAACTAAATACACAGGTCAATTCTACCAACCCATCCCGATCACCAACAATACTTAATCTATTCTATGAGCAATATTTAATTTACCAATATGAACAGATAATTCACAAAAGAAATACAACTGCTTTAAAAAGAGAAAATAGATGGACTTCATTTATAGCTAAAGCAATGCAAACCGAAATAATAGCTCTTTGTTTGTGAACTGATGAAGAGGAAGAGTGGTGAAAACAGCCAGTCTTGATGATGATATGTTCTTCTGCTTTGTTGTTGAGTGTGTATTTTCCAATCATTTTTGGAGACAATTTGGCAACGTGCATCAGGCGTAATAACAGTACTCATTTTTTGAGTAATTCCTAAGCATAGGCTGTTCTCTAAGATTACAACTTGTTGGCATGTGGGGGCGATTCTTCTCGTGCTCTTTGCTGCATTTACGTCTAGGTTGGTTTAGGGATTTCTTAAGGGATTCTGGACAGTCCCCCAGGAACTGACTCAGGATGGCTGTCTCAGTGCCAAGCCACAGACAGAGAGTGAGGTCAGACAATGATGAAAGGGAGGTCACTGCAAGACCCGAGCAGGGATGTGGGGTTTGGACCCGCTTTTGGCCCGGGGTGTGGATAGGTGGCTGTTGCAGGGGTGTGCTTTGGAGACAGACTAGCGAGGATGATTCCTGTGTGAAGCTGGGTGACTCTGTGTCAGCTTATTGCGTTCCCGTCCTCTTACAGGAAGTAGAAGCTTCAGACGGTGCCGAAGCTGTGGGTAGGACTAACGAGGTGACACACACCAGGCGTCTGCAGCTCTGAGTCCAGCACATTCTGAGCACGAACTGAGCTTGGCTTTTGTTAGCTGTGGTGTATCTGCTGGAGACTGGAGATCCGGATCTAGCCTATCACTAGCCAGCTGGGGAGTTTGGCCACACCAGGTAACCTCAGAGAGAGAGTCGTGCTAGGGTAAGTCATCTCTCAAGTTCCTCCAGCCCTAGGGATCTACCCAGGAGAAAATTCTGTGCCTAAGAGCTTACTCCGCTGGCACCAGGCACATTTAGACATACATCCCCTCGATGTCCATGCTATTTAGCCCTTTTGTGACTCAGTTTCCTCATTTGTGAAACAGGGCTAATAGGAGTGCCTGCCTCGTAAGCTGCTTGTGGGGATTCCAGGAGACACAGATTCAAGGCCCATTGCAGAGGGTCTCAGGCGATGTCTCCCGAGGAAGTAGCACTGGCGACTGTGGTCCTCACTTGCTGACACTCACACGCAGTTCTTTGACTTTTGTCGGGATATTAGAAATACAGTCAGCGGTCTGATCTTGAATATCATATCCATTGCCGGTATAAACTAAATTTGTGGTTGGAATTGACAGTAAAATTTCTAGCTACTAGAGAGGTGCAGAATTCTGAAAATCCTAATATGCTCGATTTGTGGTTCTGAAAACAATGCTACCAGTCTCTTTTTTTAAGATTTATTTATTTATGCATACAAGCTAGGGTACAGGCCAGAGGTGTGGGGCGGCGAGAGGGTTAACCAGAGACAGAGTGGGGAGCAGAACAGGCGGATTGGCTGAAATATACTGCTGAGGGGAGCAGCGGGCGAGGCAGGAGAGGTCTGCTGCACCATGTGGGAATCTCCCTGGCTGGGTGTGGAACTCGCATTGCCGCTGCTGACAGCTCCACAGCGCAGCGCTTAACCGTTGTGCCACCAGGGAGGGCCAATGCTACCATTCTTAGAGCTCATTCATTGTGCATTTAAATCGTGACTGGACAAGAGGTCAAAGGAGGCTGAGCAGTAGCATGCATCGAATGACAATATCCTTTGGAAAATGCTACAATTAAATGACCAATCCAAGTTATCAGGTGGAATTCCATTGCAGTGGGATCATGTGCTTGGAATTAGCCAGTTTTGGGGAGACATGTTGGAACTGACACCACTTCCCCAGCAGTAACACAACATGTCCTGGGCAGGTAGAGTCACTCTTTCATGGAATGAGGTTTCCAGTTTGAATATCTCACCTGCCTTACGCCAACGTATAGAATATAGTGCAAATTCCAACCCCACTCCTCTTCCCCTGTCCCTCTCTTTCCCACCCATCCATACTGGATTTGGTGTTGGGGATTCCCAAAGGGCAAATCACCCAGTTATTCCTGCTGTAAAAATAGATTTGAAGGATGGTTAAAAAAAAAAAAATGAAACGGGCATGGGTCTTAAAGAATTCCATTAGTGTTATTGATGTACCACATTATATAGTTTTAATGGGATCATTAGCCAAAGAAGAGAATAATAAAAATTTAAAGATGGAACAAAATGTAGAGGTAATCTAGTCCAAATCGTTTATTTTACAGATGAGAGAAATGAGGCCAGGAGAGGTGAACGGACACTCAAAGGCACACATGGCGGCCCTGGGTCAGCCTCTCCCCCCCACACTTGGGCCCCAGGGCGGGAACTTCCTCCATTTTGTGGTAGCATCTCATGTGTCAGTACTCTGATTCTCTCAGGAGCAGGAGATGTTTGTGACATTTATGAAATCATGTGAAATATAGAAAAACAAAGCAGGGCTCTCTTGTTATACTCTCTTGCTATTATTAAGGAGCCTTTTGGGGAAATACATCTCAAAACTGTGGAATGATGGATATCAGCCCTGAAGCTTAATGCTGAAAGGTTCAGTAACTCTCCAGAGACGAAAACTGTGGAAATATTGCCACTGTATCCCTTCATTCAACACAATATTTTCCAATCTGATTTTCAGCCATATTGAAAAATTAGATAGAGAAGGGAATGAAAAAGTTGACTCACCGCAGGTAGCCTGAGAGGAGCAAGAGAGATTTGTGCTGGCTGTGAGAATCTCAGTGAGCGGAGAGCTCAAAGTTTGTGTGCAGTGTGTGGGAGACAATGTGGCCTTAAATAAAAATATTCAGAGTCACAAAAATTACAGGGCCCCGTGTTGATTGACCTTGACTATATGTCCTTACAGACGTAGATGCTTTTCTGGTTTTAGTCTCCGGAGAGTTTTGGGGATCATCATTGAAACCAAGTCTGTTTGGCTCTGGAATCTGAGCTCCTACATGCTAGAGAAAGCTTAGAACATTCTAGAATAAGCGAAAGTCAAAAATTATGTATAGAACCATCTTCTAGAAAAAGCCATCTCAGCAATCTGACACAAGTCTTCTTTTGACATTTTTTCCTTGCCTTGAAACTCTTTTTGGCTAGCTCTACCTCTGGCTCTATTCCCATTATTAACCCCATTTCTATGTAATTTAAACAAAAACAAAACTAAACAAAACAAAAAAACAGGTGAAGCTGGAGAAGAGAGCTAGGTGTCCTCAGTGTGTGAATGTGTGTGGCAAGGAGGAGCAGGAAGCTGGGGTGTGACCGGAATCTCTTGAGAGCAGAACACACTTCGGAAAATGGCACCTTGCAACCTTTGGGCAGATGGGGGCAAGACATTAGAGGCCATTTTTCATGATGCACAGTAAGAGTGCGTTTTGCATCACGGTGTGCTACATATACACGTGTACACACACACACACACACACACACACACACACCCCAAGTTTCACCCACACCCACCCACCCACCCACCAAGTGACTTATCTTTCCCCATTCTTACATTTCGTCAATGCTGCTCAAGACTCACTGAGCTGACATCACAGCCGGTGAAGCGTGGCCTGAGAGCCCAGGGCAGGCTTGAATTTGCCATGTAAATACCTTTTCCCCCAACGGTGAGAGAATTTAGTTTTAGCAGTGAGAAGCACAGAAACATTTTTGGAAAAGGCAGGCTGAATAACATTGGGAACATATTAGAGCACAAGTTAAAATTCTGGCCCCGGGTTTGTCCACGCTCTGGGGCGTCCAGAGTGTGTGATGCCCCGGATGGAACTGGGCATCGAACCTCCAGGGCGAGTTCTATGATCAGAGCGGCTGTTCATTTACCTTCCCACTCACCCTCGGGGCGCCTCCTGCGTGCACAGCATAGAGCATTAAGGGAAAAGGGGGGCTTCAAAATTGCATGTATAATCTAAACCCCATAAACATTTATATGAATTATTTTTCTATCAACTATTCACATACCTCAGTGAAATAACCAAAATGTTAAAAACTAGTTTTCCATGAGTAACTGGGTTATGTAAAATATTAATTTTCTTCTTATAATAGTCTGTACTTTCCAACTTAAAAAAATCCCCAGAAATTACTTTTTATTACCATAAACAAACAAGCAAAAATGTCTAAATGTAAGTATTTAAAACGATAAATTCCTTTCTAAGCACTGCTTTAGCTGCCTGCAGCAATCCTGATCAGTTTATTATTATTTTTAAAGATTGATTTATTTATGCATACAAGCTGGGGTACAGGCTAGAGGCGTGGGGAGGTGAGAGGGTTCACCAGAGACAGAGTGGGGAGCAAAAATGTGTTCTTTTTCTTAATGGCCCCATCGCTGTTAGTGCTTCATTGCTCTTCTGGTTTATGGGGAGAAGAAATCCTTACAATTAATCTTAAGAGCATCTTGCAATTTCTCTGTGGCTGGAATTGGCAACAGGCGGCCATGCTCCCCCTTGGCCTTTGCACAAAGTGTCTCTTTCCCCAAGACCCTCCTGCCAAGGTGCCTCTGTGGCCCAGGGACAGAGGAGTTAACTCCTGAAGCAGCTGGATTTTGAGGACTTCTTAGTGTCACTGACAGCTTCCCACGCTTGCTTTCTCCGCAGTCTCAGGACTGAGCACCAGAAAGACTCTCTGACAGCTTGAATTTTTACAATTACATGTACTCAAAAGCATTTGCATCACATAGTGACTGTCTCTCCCTATGTACCCCAAATATCTATTAGCAATTCAATCCCCAGCCAGGGGGTTTCCCACAGGATGCAGCAGACCTCTCCTGTCTCCCCGCTGCTCCCCTCAGCAGTGTATTTCAGCCTGTTCTGCTCCCCACTCTGTCTCTGGTGAGTCCTCTTACCCAGCACCTCTGGCCTGCACCCCAGCTCTTGTATGCATAAATCAATAAATCTTAAAAAAATAAATAACTCAAAGTTTCCTGTCAGAAGGAAAAAATAAATGGTATAGTTTAAAAATTACGAAACAGGCATATTATTATAAAGTTTTGGGGGAAGATTCCTGAAAGAGCCTCTGTGGAGTTTGTAACTGGGCTCTCAGTGCTGCTTTGTGTTTTGGATGTGGCGACACCACCTCAGCAGTGAGGGCTGACATGCAGGTGTTCCTGGTCAAGGGAGAACAGGCTCACTCCACGAACACTCTCCACTCTGTGACCTCAGGAGCGTGTCAGGTTTCCGAGGACACAGACTCGAGCAGATTTTAATGTGCAAAAACTGGCAAGGAGGCAGGAGGAAGACTCAAATATGCTTCCCCTGTAAAGATGGAGTGGATTTGGTTGATTGGGGGGAATGGGTTGAGGACGAGGAGTTCATTTTTATTGGCTAAGGAGCGGCTAAGGGCAAAGGGCTTGGCTGATACATGTTGACTAGGTCCAAGCTGGGAGAGGTTTTTCCAAGTAACCAGACCTTCTGTGTTGATGTCCCCTCACCGTCACTCCTGTCGCAGCAAGACGGATACCAGGGGCACAGGTTCTCAAGGGGGCTGCACAGACAGGTCTAAAGGAAGGGAGGCATTTTGGAGCCCTCGGTGGCTTTCTAGGCTTTTAATGGTCTCTTGCTGAGAGAGGCAACCAGGGACAGGGCAGGCAGTGGGGCCAGGGGGCCGGGAGGCAGGCAGGCCTCCCAGCCGATGCGAATCTTGACTCTCTCGGGCTCTCTGGCGGCATCTCATGGCCTCTCGGCTGCACCCCGGACAGTCCTCTGCTCCACGCTCTGTTCGCTGCTGCTGCTGCTGCTGCTGCTGCTTCTGCGCCCAATTTCTGGCCCAGCTGTGCCCACTCACGCAGGCCCACACCCCACTCCAGGTGCGGCCATCAGGCATGCGCGTAGGCCTGCAGAGCTCCATCACTGAGGGGAGGGTGGAAAAACCTGACAGTTCTCTCATTTCCCTACAACTCCACTAAATGCATTCTAGAGGGCTCTTCTTCATACTCGCAGCTCCATCCCCTCCTCCTCCCTCTAGCTAAGGCGGTTCCTTGGCACCAGCTGGGAGCTCAGCTCAGGTTGTGTCCCTATTGACAAGCTGTGTCTCTGCAGCAAGCTTCAAGGGAGAGGCAGGGCAGTTCGCATTGCCTGGGAAACTGGGGCCATCTGACCTCGATTTCTGACAAGCCTATGTTCAACTTTATAAAAACGTGCCAACCAGTTTTCTGAAATTGTTACAGGGCAAGGACATGGGCACCCCAGAACCCCTAAACCTGCCTGCTCTAAAAAGTTTCTGCCATCTGCCACCTCAAGACGAACCATGTAAGACCTTTAATGGAAAGGAACTTTCATTCAGTTAGTGTGCAATACAGAAAAGACAAAGAATATAATTTTTAAATCAAGCACCTGAAGTTACCCGTCCTCTGGTGGGTAAAAGTCCACCCAAATGGGGTTGGTTCAAAGCACGGCCCGAGAGCCTGCCCCAAGTCTAAAGCACCTTCTGGTGGGGACCCACAGAAAAGGGTCAGAAACTGTCAGATAAGTTTGGGAGGAAAAGAGCAAGATCAAAATCAAGATAAAAGCGCCACTGTCACCTCCCCACGGGTCTCTCACCCACGTCTGGCCCAGCCTGTCCAGAGCAAGGAGCCAGCGCAGCTTCTTCACAGTCTCTGCTCCTTGTGCCTCCTCGGGGTCTCCTGGCCTCCTTCCTGCTTCCTTCCTTCCCCAGCCTCCTGCAGCTCCCCCTCCCTCCCTGCTCAGCCCCACCCTCCCTTGGGTGGGGCAGGGAACATGGAAACTCCCCTTTTCCTGGGGACCCCCCTATTACAATATGATCACCCCATTTTATATCCCAAACAGCAGTGTTGGGGTGTTCCAGTGACCCCTCTCATTTCCCCATGCTCCTTTAGGTAGAAATGTAAATAATTTATTTTCCATATCTTTTATGTTCTAAATATAAGTATTTAAAACTATAAAATTCCTTTCTTAGCACTGCTTTAGCTGCCCACAGAAATCCTGATCGGCTTATTATTTTAAAATATTTTAATATTTTCTTTGGGATTTGTTCTTTGATCCATAAGTTATTTGACAGTGTGTTGTCTCCTTTTCAAATATTTGTGGATTCTCCAGGTATTTCTCTGCCATTAACTTCTGAGTTAATTCTGTTATAGCCAGGGAATATGTTCTGTATGATTTCAATTCTTTTAAAGTTGCATGGTTTATGGACCACTGAATGGTCTACATGGGTGGAATGTTCACCCACAAAAAGTGTCTTGTCTAGCCACAAGTACTGTTCCAAAAAAATAAATTACTTTAAAATAATTATTTTGCAAAGCAGAGTTTGAGGCATCTTTCCTAGCAAGAAAAGCAGCGTTTTTGGTTCAGAGGGGTCAGAAGATCTGACCACTCAAGGGCGGTGATCTGTGTTCCCAGCCCAGGCCTTAGGGTCTCACTCCTTTCCAACTGGGGTCCCACACTCAGTGCGGGACTTTTGGGAGTGGAGAAATGAATCTTCTCGGGAGTTCCGCTCCCCATATAGCTAATTCCCGGGTCTGCTGATCAGCTCTCTCCACCATTTAGATGCATGAGATGTGACTCTTTCTACGTGCTGGGAAGGGGACCCCTGGCTCTCACACCCTGCTTTGGTCAGCTGCGTTCTTTGTCTTTCTCCAGTGAATTCACAGCACTCAGCAGTACTCATCTAAGTCCCTGATCTGAAGATTACTGTTTACCCTAATCCTCTGTAACGCAGACACTGCATGCGTCGGGAGGTTCCCTTCCATCACCCCATTTCATTTCATGGCCAGCGAATGTTGTAACAGTCGCCCTGCTGCAGTGCTGCAGAGCCCCCAGAGTTCTCTCTCCTGCTGGCCATGGGTGGTCTGGTTCCCAGATCCCTGCTTTAGTCTGGAGACAAGTGCAGGAAGCAGGTTTGAACAAGACAGAAGTTAAAACGTGAGGCAGCTACAAACAAGACTTGTGTTGACCCAGTGAAGGCGCCAAACCTGGCACAGTCTCTGCATTTCCCCCCATTGAATCCTTTGCACCCACATATCAGCTAGTGACTGGAAGTGGGCTGCTTCCAGGGAAGGAGCATGATGTGGGCAAGCTCTCTTTGACTGAAGACAGTGCCAAGGGAGGGACTGAGCTGTGCGGCGTCCTACAAGCTCCTGAGGTGGCCAGTACTCCTGGGGGCGTAGGCGGTGAGTGCAGGGGACCTGAAGGAGGTCTGGGGGGCACATTACGGCATCCACTGCCCCATTACCAGCCAATAATTCCTAAATGTTGCCTACACTTCAGAGAGGTCATTGACTTCCTGCCCCTCTTCTCTGCCACTTATGAACATTACAATGGGACACAGAGTATAAAGCGTGCTTTCTGCAGGGGTTAACTCCAGCAGAGTTTGTTCAAGATGAAGGTTCAGTGTGCTCCTCACCTCTCTCCCAATTCTCCAGCCGTAAGATTAAGTCTCCACCCACCCACCCACCAGGCCACTCCCGTTTGACATCAATGAGATAGTTCTGAGAATCTCTAAAGAAAGTTTTGCTTTGCAGAGTCATACCTGGAGGCTTGGCATTAAGCAAAGAGCATGGAGGCATCTTATTTTTTTCATGCATGTTCTTTACTGGATACTCTGATTACTACAGTTTACATCTGACATGTTTCCTATAGGTTTTAGGGTTGTTTTGACTTTGATAATGGAAGTGGAAAGAAAGAGACAAAATAGAAGCAAAGCAAGGTTGGTTTTGTGTGACATCAGCTCAGATGGAAAGTGATGAGGTGGGAATAGAACGGAAGGCGTGGCTTCACACCCGCCCAGGTGAGAATGCACTTGAAATCCTGTGGGTAACCAGTTAGTCATGACTGTTAGTGCCAGCAAGTTCCCTTCGAAACCACAAAGACCAGCAGTTGTACAGAGTTACTTCTAGTTGTGAGGGCAGATCCAAGCACCACCCTCCAGAACTCAACCTCTCCCAGGTTCTGGTTGGAATAGGAGCCGAACTGAACCATCTGAAAGGATGGGCAAATGCTGCTTAAAATGGCACCAGAGAGAATGAGAAGGGCAGTGAAAGGGAAGATACTTTCAAGTCCATTGCACCTTGCATTAGGGAAAAATCCACCTTGGTCTTTGCAGACCCTGCCTCCCATCTTCCTTTCAGACAAACTTGCCTGAAAACGGAGTAGGCGAGACTTGGCAGCCCGGCCAGTCTGGAGCAGGACAGAGTCATGAGAATTCCATCGTTTCAGTAATGAAAAAGGGACAGAAGAGTAACGAGATGAAAACCCATGTTTCCCACACACCTACTATGTGTTAGGCTTTCATTCAGGATCCCATTAATCCTAAGTACTAGGTAATATTTCCACCCTTTTTAACAGATGAAAAATCAGAGGTTCAGTGAAAAAAATGATTTGCCAAGTCATCACCTAGATTGTTGAATGGCTGAGAGCCAACCTGTGTCCCCATTGCTTACTTTTTTTAGTATTTATTGAGATTGACATATCTTTAATACAGGTATTCAACAGATGCATATTTTAGCCTCTAAAAAAATCTATATTTCTACTATAAGCATTTTTTCAGCTGTAACACAGCTTCATAATTATCCTCTTTAATAGCTGCAAATATTTAAATATTTCTTTGGTATGCTGGGCCACAGTTTACCATTCTCCTGACATGGACATCTAGATGGCTTAATTTGGGGCTCAGAATCATAGACTAGATTATGTATGCCTTGCAAGACTTTTTAAGTCTTTTTCTGGACAGCCCATCATTTTTCTTACTCACCTGGGTCTTGCCAATCTTAAATTTTTAGTCATTTTTAAAATGGCTTTATTAAGATTAGACATGTTTATATAATTATAGGGGATTAAGTGTTGCATTAGGCACGTACTAATCATTGCACCAAAGCACCTTTGCTTATTTCAAGGATAGCTCCTGGCTCAGAGCAGATCTGTTTACAATGAAAGCGATGCTTTCAGATTCACCTGGGAGGAGATTGTGATGTCCCAGAAAAACCTGGGAGAGACAGGGATGCACATCCTCGCTCTGGCCAGTAGAGGTCTCTATTTCATTCACCCGCTACTGCAGGTTTTTGCTGAATGGAATCAGGCTTGGGAGCAAAATTGATGGGTGGGACGTTGTCACTGCCATCCACCCCTCCCCACCTCCCCACCCAGCTTCCTGATTCCCAGCATCTGGGTCGCTCAAACAGGAGTGTGGACTGAGTCTAAACACACACTCTACCAAATCTGTTTGCAAAGTGGAAATGGTACTGAAAATAATCTCTCCAGAGTCTTAAGTCTTTTCTCCTTAAATAGCACCATACTCTCAACTAAAATCTGTCTTACTGAGTCATAACAATTAATTACATTTGGAGGTGAGAAGACAGGATTTAACGCTCTAATGCGATTTGAATTTAGGCTGTTATCTCATCCCACTGCTATTTAAAGCAAAATCACTTTTCCACGAAGCATCTGCAACTAAGGATGGCTTCAGAGCTTAAGTCTGAAGACCTCCCTGGCAACTTAATGTTCCAGTTTTAGCTTCCTGAGGGGTTTAATATGCACATTTGGATTTTCTAGATTTTTGTAATGAAGTGCATCTCTTGCTGCTTTGGGGTTTGATATAAAGAGTCCTAGGTGGTTGGGAAGGTCTATTATTTTCATCAGGAATTTCCTAGGTGTGGGAGGTGTATAAGTTGAGTTATTGGAAAAGCAAAAATGTCATTTCAAAACAAAGCTCAGGACTAAGCTTTTGACATGTGTTTTCATGTCAGGCTGACACACCCACACCTCCTCACAGGGACTTACTGACAGGTCCTGAGCAGGTAGCAGGTCTGGGGAAGCAACTGAGAAAGTCCCTGTGGTTTTCTGGGGAGACAGAGACCGGCCCCCAGAAGCATCTCTGTGATGGCCAGAGACTGCTGGAACAGAATGTTCTGCCCCTGTCTGAGGAGAGGCACCAAGAACTGCCTGGTTGGGAAGGAACTGCTGGGAGCCTGGAGAAGAACACCCTTGGGTTCCTGGAACCCTGTGTCAGAACTGCCACTGAGGACTCTCCCGTGATAACTCTGAGCTGAGCGCAGAATTCTGGGAATTACTCTACCTAAGCATGATAATGGACAGAGCCATTCCAGAGCCTTCCAGAATGGGGTGTTAAATTTGACAGCGCAAGAGTAGCTCAGGAGCCAGGCTGCACACAGGTCTCAGTGTGACCCCTTCGGCCAGCCCCGCTACCCCCAGAATCCGGCCTCCCAGGCGGCCTGCGCTTCCCACATGCTCTGTGTTCTCCTTCCCCTTTCTCTGTCCCTTCTGTTCCCTCGCAGTCCCCAGCAAGTTCTCTTCCCACCCCCTTCTGCAGCCCTCCAGGCTCCACTTAGCACCCATCCCGCAGGGCTTCCCCAGCGCCAGCTGGGGCCCCTCATTGCCCCAGGTTCTTGCCCCACCATGGGGGAAGTTCAGCTTGGTGGGTGTCCCGGCCTCGTGTCATCTGAGTGTGCTCCCCCTAAGTCAATCACTGCTCTGTGACCTGGACTGCGCCCCAAACTCTGCCATCATTATTTGCTTCATCCACAGCACGGGAATAAGAAAACTTACCTTGCCCAGCTGTACAGAGCCGGGCCTGTTTAGGAGGGAGCTCAACAGGCACCCCCAGACCTGGAACCTGCACAGGACCGGGTAGCTCTCAGCTGGGGGGGTTCCCTGTGGCTCTCCCCCCCAGGTACAGGTGCCCCAGTCCTCTGCTCCCCACGTCACCCCTCTCCATGCCCTGTGGTCTGACTCCAGAGGTTACTTGGGGCCACGTCTGAGCTCCTCTCCTCTCCCCTTCTTCGCTCATCAGCACTGTTTTATTTTCTTGCCACACGTCACCCCCTGACTTAGCAGGAATTCATGTGCCTTCTCTGCCACCGAGTCTCCTGCAAGCAGAGAGGGAGCAAGGAGAGACGTTCTCTTGTCTTCCTTTTTTGATGGAGGTAACCTTGTTTACGACCTTACGCCGGTTTCAGCGCGCGCTACAGCCCCGCACCCGCGAACACGACGCCTACCCCGCCGAGAGGCTGTCCCCCGTGCCCTGCCGCTGACCCCTGCACCCGCGAGCCTCCTGTTCTGCGCGGCTGCCTCCACCCTGCACGGGGGCTGGCGCCGAGGAGGCGCTCAATCAGCCGCAGGGGCACGAATGAGAATCTGCCTCCAAGCCAGGGCCGGGCAACGGGGCAGCCTGCGGGAAGGAAGCCCGGGAGCCCCAGGGGCTACGGTTTCTTTCTTCTGGGCGCCCCTCCACCCCTCTCCGGTTCCTGCCCCTTCCCAGCCTGTGCTCTCCGCCAGACCCCCGCCCACCCCGGGGGGCTCCCCATCGCACGGGGCGCAGGGCCGCGGGGTCAGGAGCCCCGCTCCCCGCTCGCCGGGCACCGCCGCCGCCTGGGCCGCGCTCCCGCCCCCCGCGGCCCGGGGTGCAGGCTGCGGGCGGGCGCCGGCCCCGGGCATGCTCAGAGCGCGCAGGTCCGGGCGCGGCGGCGGCGGCGGCGGCGGCGGCGGGGGAGGGGGAGGGAGCGGTCGCCGCCGCCGTGCGCTCGCGGGCCCGGGCGGAGCTGCGCAGTCCTCTAGAAGCTGCGCCAGGACAGCCGGCGCGGCGGTGCCCACAAGTTGCCGGCAGCCGAGCGCGGCGCCGCCTCCTCCAGCTCGCGGCCCCCTGCGCCCTCCCGGCGGGCGGCGGTCGCCGGCTCCAGGACGCACAGCGCGGACTGCGACCCCCGATGTGAAGCGGGACCGCAGCCCCTCGGCCCCCGGCGCGACCGACCGAGTCTCTCCAAACCGCCTGCTCTGCAAACCCCGCGGCTGGAAGATGTGGCAGCCGGCCACCGAGCGCCTGCAGGTAAGGGGCACTTGGCGGCCGGGAGCCAGCCTGGAGGAGGAGGTGCGGGGCCGGAGCAGCGCAGAAGGAGCCGCTGCCCGCTTGCAGAGATTGCCCCAAGCGATCGTGGAAGATGCGTGGCTGGGAAGGCGATGCTGCGGGTTAGCCCAGCGCGGGCACCGCGGGGGCAGGGGCTGTTGCAATAGACCGACGTGTCGCTTAGGGCGTTCCAACTTTTACTTGGGGGTATTCGTGTGCGTGCCGGGATAGGTCATTTTGGACTTTCTGACCAGCAATTTTAGGTTGCATTCTACTGACAGGATTTTGCTGGTCTCGGGTTAAGGGCTTCGCAGCCAGACTTCTTTTTGTCTCCAGGAAAGACAGAACACATGATTTGTAAAGCATCGTTTTGCCAAAATAATTTGGAAATAGCAAGTTTGGAGTGGCTTGGCCATGGGGTGCCCCTGATTTTATTTTGTTGTTTGCTGTTTGTTGGCCCTCTTTCTTCATCTCCCCGGAACCCAAGCACCCCCAGATATTTGAAAAGCAAAAGTTAAGTTGAGCCAGGAAGACTTAGGTCTTGGGTCATCCTATCGAAAGTTTTCCACTGCTGTCTATGGCCTCGCCAGACTGCCTTTCATTTGGATCCTGAAGCTGGGGATTCGGGAGGGGGTCAGAGTGAGAAAGAGGGGCATTTTCAGACAGCTGGGGGCCTTGGGGGCACCACCCCTTGCTGGGAAAGTCTCCGGAGGGAGAGGCTGCTGCTCTGAGGACAAAATCCAGGGTGTGCTACCTCGAAGCTTTTGGCAGCCTCAGCCCCACACTGCACCATAGTAAACTTTGAAGAAGTGGGTAAGTGGTGAAATCCAGCCCCTTGGAGGCTAGTGGAACACTTAGGACCTTGGAGGCCAGCAGGAGCCCTGGCTGCTTGGGACTTTTCTCAATGAAAATTCCGAGCTCCCAACACAGACAGCCCTTCCAGCACAGGGGGAGGCTGACCTCTGCCTCTGAGTCTTCACACTGAGGATTACCCTGCAGTGGGCACTGCCTGTAGCAGACGCTGGTACCCCACAGCCTCCTTCCAAGCTTCTGGGAGCCTTTGCTTGCAGGGAGTGAGTACACATGAATAGAACCCCAGGGGCCAGGCCAGTCCCCAGGGTCTTAAGCAGAGCAAGAAGGTGGATCTTTAGCGTTGGAGAAGGGGTGTGGATGACCGCTCCTCACCTCCCTGCTTTACTAAGAGGGTGGCACTGTGGGGCATCAAAGGCATGTCAGTGTGCTGAGGTGGTGGCACCAGTTTCCAGCGGTGCCTTTGAATCCTTCAGCTCAGGCAGGAATTCTATCCAGACGAGGGGACCGAGGCGGGTGGCGGGTCCACCATGCCAAGAGGGCAGCTTTCAAGGTGTGTAGCGAGCTGAGCCCAGCGTTTCTGCCACGGGCTTTGCTGGCATGCTGAGCTCTGCCCCTGCAGAGTTTGTGGATGTTTTGTCTCCGAGTTGTTTCTGCTGGCCTGCTCCGTCGGTGACGCGTGGGAGGAGGGAACTCTGGCTTGGTGACGGGTCCCTGCTGGAAATGTCCGCCTGGCCCTTGTGTGAAATGTCCACAAGTGCATTTAGCACGTGACGGGCGGCCTCAGCAATGTGCTTATTTCATTACTTTGAGGTGTGTGACGACAGGGCTGGGGTTTTGGATTTCGAAAGCTCAGGTAAACGCGACTTATCGCTGCTGGGATCCAGGCTCGGCTGGAAGGTGCTTGTCTGTGACCCGGGGTCAGGCTCTTCACGTTTCAACTAGTCAACGACCTGGAGCTCGTGGAAAAGTCCGTCTCCAGCTAGCTCAGTCCAAATGAGCTAAATGGAGAAAGTCTTCTCTATGTTCACAGCTTCCTCCTAAATAGCAGCTGGGCTGTTTTGGAAAACCCACAATTTGTATGTTTTGACTTTTTGCTCTGAGCGAGGGAGTTGTTGAGAGTGAGGAGGTGAGCGAGCTGTTTGTAATAATATTTTATTTACATTCCAGTGGTTATCTTGTCATGGTCTCTGTGCTCTGGTCGAGATTGTTTCCTCCCTGTTTTTGCCCCGGAGGCACCACCCGTAGGACGGTTTGTATGCCTCAGCTATTGGGGTGCTTCCCCACGGGAATCTTTGCCCTGGGGACATCACGGAGGAACCCCACTCTTTAACAAAGTCGAGCTCCACCCACCTTTCACAACTCGCTTTAACCTCCTCAGACAACCCTATTAATTCTTTTTCCTCATTAATTTTTAATGCCAACATCCAATTTAGATGAGCTGGAATGGAGGCCTCGCTTCCAGGGAGCATTCCCAGAACTCCCTTCTAGGACCCGGAGTCAATTTCTTGTACAAACACCTGGAAACAAAGGAGGCTGGGGCGGAGGGGGTGGGGGGAAGGGGGGGGGAAGAATGACATCTCCTTTATTGATCTGATTAGTTCTTATTTGAGGTGACCCCTTTGAAGGACCAGTGGCCCTGGCAGGACTGTAGGACTGTGCTTGGGCTAAACTGTCACCATCTGACTAATGTGAGTGCAGCCACTTGCTGCCTAGCTCGGGAAATGGCACCTTCGATCAGAATGGAAGATCCTTCTCACTGCTCACACCTTCGCTGGTCCTCCCTGGCCGGAGGGCTGTCTGTCTGACCCAAATGCAGCGCGGGCGCAGCGACCTGTTGCCCCCACAGGGCCGAACTGGGCGGTTTCTCATTCAGCCACACAGACCGTGGCTGGTTCATCTGCTCCCTTGAATGTTAAAACTTCTCTTGTGTCACACTCAAGCTCTTGCCGGGAGCTTCTGCCATTAAATTCTAATGGCATCAAAAGGGGTGGGAAGATTGAAACTACCACTGCAACTTTGAAAAGAGGAATAAGTATGAATTCTTCCCTTTTCACCTTCTCCTCTGCACAGGGATCTTTTTTGTTGGAGGAACTTGGGAGACTATAAATTTTTTAAGAAGCAGATTTGAAGCAGACATTTCTCAGAGAAGGAAAGGGAACTTTTCAGTAGAAAAGGACTAAGTATTTTTATTTTAAGATTTCTTTTGGCCTCCATGTTTAAAATTTGCATGGATTTCCTGGTTGTCTTCATTATTGGGCTGGACAGATCCCTTCGCCTGCCAGGCCTGTCCAGGCGAGAGTGTGGACACGCTTGACCTTCAGAAACAGGCCTTTCCCCAAAGTGAAGGTCTCGATTTTTCTAAAGCCAGGACAGACATCATTGGGTACAGAGGTGATAACAAAGGTGCCCAGTGCATCCTTGCCTGCAGTGTGTAATCACAGGACGGCATGAAACGTGAGCGTGGGGATGGGTGGGAAGCAAGTTCTAGCAAATTCTAATTGTGGAGTCTGTGTGTAGCTATTGTTCCTAGAGGTGGTCTATTCAGGTTCCAGTTTAACAATTTGCTTGTCTCCCCTGCCAGTAAAAGGTCTCTATGACAGATCAAGAATATATAGAGTTTTTATCCATCAAGCTGGATTTTGGCTTCTCAGTTGGGAACCTTTTCTCTTTCTCTTGTTTTACTCTTGTTTTTTCAGCGGCTGAGTGCTGGCACTTCCCAGAGAAGCTGAAACCAGGAAGGAGAAGGAGGAAACCAGATCCCGAAGGATCTTTCTTTTAGTTTCTTGTTAAACTTTTGACTGATCAAAGGTTGCTTTTTTAATTTTTAACTTGATAGAAGTTTTAGTAGTAAGAGAACTTATTTCAACCCCAGGATTATCCCACCCTTCCTCTGCTTTGTCAGATCTGGTAGATTTATTCTTGGCATCGAGCCATGGATTGTTCTAGATTTATTTCTCTATTATTTTGCCACTTCCACTTTTCCCTAAGAAGCGATACAGAGGAACCCCCTAAGGTGTCAGCTGGAGACCATTCGACCTGGCCCATCAGGTAGAGAAAAATCCTGGCAAACGCGATGCATTTCTAGGCAGACCCAATCGGCCAACACACAACAGGGAAGAGAAGGACCCCGGCCCGCTGCTGAGGCGCAGGCGCTGTGTGGGCACCACGCTCAGGAGTGTTATTTGAATGTCCTCGCTCACTTACCCCCATCATTGCCTTTATCCCCATTTTAGAGATAAGGAAACTGAGGGTGCGAGGGTTGAAATGATTTGGCCGCCAGAGTGGAACAGCTAGAAACGGACTGAACCAGAATCCTGGTTTGGCGCAGGCACCTCCGTCTTCATCTCTTCTCTGTAGAGCAGAAGGCTGAGACAGCCGAGACTGTGCACGTTGGTGCTGTTATTAATAAACAGAGTGCAGGCGATGAAGGCCAGGCTGGCCCAGGGGCTGCTCTCGTGTCTCTCCTGTGGTACCCCGTGTGGCGCAAGCGCTGCTTTGTCTTCGGTGGCCCAAATCCCTGGGGAAAGTGAGCATCGGTGTTGCACTTAAGCTGACATTCCTAAGTGCCATTGAAGAGTCTCTTCAACTGGAGCACATGGCTTTTATCCAAACAGAGACCTTGAGAGCTGGTAATCAAGCCTGGTCACATCTGCAGTTATTCCACCGCTAAACCAAAAGTGGGGGAGGAAGAGTTCGGGAGCTATTGCTTAGAAATGAACAGGCACCCCCCCTTGCAGACCCCGGTTCTCACTACATTCTGGACTTTGCTGTTTTCATTCCCCCAGAGCACAAAGTGGTGAGCCATAGTCCAGAAAGAAACCTTGGCGTCATCATTGATCTGAGGTCTCAGTCAGAAGGAATCTACTATCTCTCATTGTTGGGTGTTTCTCCAAGTTTGTCAGCAAAATCTCTGCCTAGTGACTTGCAAAACACTAGCCTTGGGGAAAATCCTCTCTGTCCCTCGGTTACCCATTGCCTAATGGGGCTGTTGAATGTTGACTCTACTGCGTGATTCTCCAGCATTAGGCAACTTTTGCGTTTTGTTTGATGTTCCAGATTAGCTCTCTCCTCCTCTCCAGGCTGCCATGTAAATCATCCCGCCTGTTAGATCCTGGAAGAGGTGACACTGGACAGCCCCAAGGCTGCGGAGATCAGGCTCCCTTCCACAGGGCGGTTGGACTCCTGGGACATAGCAGCTCAGGGCTTCCTCAGTGGTCAGCAAATAAAACTGTCCAGAGACACGCAGTCCCCACAGTGTGCTGTGCTTAGCGCCTCGGCACAGAGCTAAATGGGGGCTTGGTCTGAGTGGAGCGGGAAGAAATAGTTGAGGTGTTCTAAGATCTCTTTAAAGTCAGTGGAATTAGTTATTATCATTTTATGGTAACTTAAAGAGGGAGTTTAGATCTCAGTTCAGCTGCTAACTCATGATAAAGCGCCTGAGTGTGCCACAGGTCCAAACCCTCCGTCCGGGAGCTGGGAGAGGAGTTGTCAGGGGGCGAGGTCAGGGCTGCTTGTCTTGACCCATTTCGGAGCGTCCAGAGTCTCGGCAGGTTCTCTCTCAGGGCCTCTGGTCCCGCCTCTCCTTTCCCGCGCCATATACCTGGCCGCCTCCTGCTTCTCTCTTTTGTTGGGACTGACAAAGGAGGTTCTACCCCTTGTTGTCGCCGATCTATTTGTTGGGGCTTGGACTTCTCGCTCCCCTCTGTTCCTGACCGACCTGACTCCTAGGCGACCAAGCTTCAGATTCCAAGCCTGGTCCCCACGTCTTCCTCGGTCTGGCCCGAGTGCTGCCCCAGAGGCTATGATGGAATTCTCAACCCTGACACCTGTCACCTGTTTGGAGACAGGGAGAGTGCAGAGGTGATCGCGGCCAGGTGAGGTCCCGCGGAGGAGGCCAGCCCTAAAGCAGAGATGGGCCTCCTCCAAGGAGAGCTATGAAGACACAGAGGAGACACAGGAAGGGAGGGGCTGGGAGATGGAGGCAGAGCGTGGAGAGCACCCGAAGCTGCAAGAGTGCAAGGAGGAGCCCTCAGGGGCCAGGCCAGGCAGCACCTGGACTCCGGACTTCCAGCCTCCAGAACCGGAGCGCTTACCTGTCTGCTGGGGTCAGTCACTGGGCAGGCCCCTCCTTACCGCGGCCCTCACCGGTGCTGCTGTGCTGCCTCTCAGCTGCGTCCCGACGTGGGCCTGCTGAGGCCTGGGTAGGTCCGACGCCTGTGACCTGGGGCAGGACAAAATGCTCGTGTCTGTTCTTTTTACGTGAGTGTGAATTTATTCACAGTGGGTTTGAAAAGGATGAAAACAGCCCTAAGAGGACAACTGGACTGTTGCTTGCTTCTTCCTCGTCTACTTCTGTCAGCATCCTCTGAAGGGGTGGCCAGTGAGGGGCCATGTGTGGTGCTGGGGCAGGGAAGGTTCTAGAAGGTTTAGATGAAGCGCTTCAAGTGAGAGTTAACCTTGGGGACTGGGCTGTGAGAGTTTCTTGGCACCGAATCTCAGTGACACTTTTCTGGGCAGGCAGAGGTCAGCGCTGGGCCAGAGGTTTGCCTTCCACGCTCTGCAGGTGTCAGAGTAGCTGGGTGGGTGGTGGGGGGCTCTGCCCCTTCCTCAGAAGGCCAGTGTGAGGTCGGCTTTAGGGCCCACTCCTCACCGGCCTGCTGGGCTGCCGAGAGTCTGACTGGTGGATTTGTTACCTGGCTGGTTATTTTGTTTTGCCTTCATATTTCACTTGGTAACTGTGTAAATTATGTCAGTGATGAACCTATTCCTCTGCTGAAGTCACTTTTAAGACAAAAACAAATGTCAGGAGGGGCCGTGACACTTATGTCCTGGGCCAGCCTCGCTTTTCCACCCAGTGGCAGGCTGCTGAGGAGCTGCCCCTCTGTCTGCCATTCCAGCAGTGGAGAGCTGCCTTCTCTCTTCTTCGGGAGGGAGAGGAGAAGCTGCTGGCCAGGCGCGGGGTGGCCAGTCCCCAGGAGGAGGGCACCCTCCCTCTTCCCCCAGTCTTCTGACTCTTTTTTTTTTTTTTTAAAGATTTATTTATTTATACATACAGCTGGGGTACAGGCCAGAGGCGTGGGGTGGCAAGAGGCTTCACCAGAGACAGAGTAGGGAGCAGAACAGGCAGATCAGAAGTACACTGCTGAGGGGAGCAGCGGGCGAGGCAGGAGAGGTCTGCCGCACCTTGTGGGATTCTCCCCGGCCGGGTGTCGAACTCGCAGCGCTGCTGCCGACAGCTCCACAGCCCAGCGCTTAACCGCTGCGCCACCAGGGAGGCCCAGTCTTCTGACTCTTTTAGCACGAGGGTCTCCGCGGGGCTCGGGCCATTGCAGGTCTGCGGTGACGGGAGCCCCCTCTCCGGACACACGCCTCAGGCCCTTCCGTCAGCATCCGCCGGCTTTCCCGCAGGCGGGGTCCCGGATGTGAAGCCCTCCTTTCTGGGCTGGTGGAAGCTGCTGTCTGCTTCCTCAGTCTTGCAGGACGTTCCCCGGGAGCTCAGTAGGGAGCTGTGGGGCCCCCACGCTGATGGGGTCCTTAGCTTTGGACGCACATTCTAGGCCTCTGTGCGCGTTTGTTTCCGCTGACTGAGGGAAGTAGCACAAGGTGGCGATTTGCGCAACAGAGGCCTGTTGTCTCACAGTCTGGAGAGGGGAGGCTGGACGCTGGGGCTAGACAGGTTTGGTTTCTACTGAGGGCGGTGAGGGACACTCCCTTCCAGGCCGCCCTCCCGGCTCCTGGTGCTGTGCTGGCCACCGTCGGCTGCCTGGCTTGTGGGAACATGCCCGCAGTTGCCACGTGACGTGTCTCCCTGTCCAGGTTCCCCCATGTCGCACTGGAGGAGGCTCTGCCCTGGTCCAGTGTGATTTCATCTGCACTAATTACGTCTGCAGTGACGCCATTTCCAAACATTCTGTGGTACTCAGGGCTAGGATTTCAACACATCAATTCCTGGCAGACACAATCCAGCCCGCCAGGGTGTAGAGTTTTCTTTTGCGTGTCTTTCACGCATCAGTGTGTTCTCTTGACTGGAAAGATTTGAACCGACCACCAAAATAAAGGCAATCAGGATGTTTTCCAAGGGGGGGTACAGATGTGAAGCAGAATGGCAGGTCTGCTAGATGTCAGGGCTGTTCTTTTCCACTTGATTTGATTTGAAACTAATAAAATAATATCTGTTTAGGGTGACAAGGTAGAAAACCTGACAGATTAGAAGTATAAAATAAAATGAATAATCTTACCCCTTCCCTCTTTCTCAGTTCTACCCATGAGGACACTCCTATGATTTGCCTGGTTGTTATTTTTATACAATTTCCCCAGGTTTTGGAAACATACACAAATATATAGACACACATTTAAGTTATTCTGAACTGCCCAAATTGGAATTGTTGAATCAAACAGCAAGTGTATTTTAAATTTTAGTAACTGTCAATGAGAGCCATTGTTGAGTTTTGTCTTTTTTGTTTTTTTATCAGAATTTCCTTTGATTTTTTTTTGTTTTTTTTATATAATATATATTTTTATTGTTATTTATGTCTTTTACATTTTGTATTCCCCTTGGGTAGCCCACCACCAATTCACCCGTGATCCATCTCCATGGTCCCTTGTGTTCTTTTCTATTCCATTTTGTGCCCTTTCCCTTCCCTCCCTCCGGCTCCCTCCTCCCACCCCTCCCCCCTGAGAGAGACAATCAGAATTTCCTTTGATTTTGACAAACATTCAAAGACGATTGTTTCTTGGAAAAAAGATAATATTTTCAGCCACATGATGCTGGAACAATTGGATAGCCGTACACAAAAGACATTAACAACAAATCCCATACTTGCGTATGTCCACAAAATTAATCAGAATGTATGATTGATCTATGTGTAAAACCTAAAACCGTAAAACTTCTAGATAAAAGTGGCAGAAAATCCTCCTGACTTCGTGTATATCTGTGCAAACCTTGCCATTATTAAGATAATGAACATATTCTTCACATCCCAAAGTTTCTTTGGGTTGGGCAAATATTTCCTAGAATAATAACAAAAACATGTTTGATGAAAGAAAAATTGGACTCCACTTGAATAAAAAAAACTTCTGTTCTTGGAAAGATACTTATAAGAGAGTGAAAAAACAAGACAGACCGGGAGAATGTACTTATAGTCGCACATCTATAGCAAAGGTCTTGCGTCCAGGGCATACAAAGAACTCCGAGAAGCCCACAATAGGGTAAACAACCTGATTTAAAAAATGAGCAAATGATTTGAGTAAAGAAGTTATACGGACAGGAGATAAGCACACAAAAGGATGGTTAATCATTAGGAAAATGCAAATTAAAACCACACTGAGGGCCTCCCTGTGGTGCAACAGGGTAAGTTGCTACACTGTGAAGCTATCCAGAGCCACTGCAGGACGAGTTTGACACCTGGCCAGGGAGCTTCCCACATGGCGCAGCAGACCTCTCCTGCCTTGCCCACTGCTCCGCTCAGCAGTGGATTTCAGTAGATCCGCCTGTTCTGCTCCCCACTCTATCTCTGGTGAATCCTCTTACCCCCCACACCTCTGGCCTACACTCCATCTTGTATGCATATTAAATAAGTCTTTAAAATAATAATAATACCACACCAAGGTACACTATGCAGTATAGGATAGTTACGATTAAAAAGACTCTGAACACACGAATTTGGACGTGGAGGAACCAGAACTCTCGTACTCTGCTGGTGGGAATGCAAAATGATTGAAAGCATATTAGTTGCTGCCTGATGATTGCATGGGAGGAAAAAATTTGAACACGGTTTGAGGATTCTTTGGGGGTGATGGACATGTACAAGATCTTGATTATGGTGATGATTTTGTGGACTTGTACTATGTCAGAACTTGCCAAGGTGCACAGCTAAGACATCAGCTGCCCTCTGCAGAGCTGCTACAGAGCATGTGATGTCCTCATCGTGGGCAGTCTCAGTGCTGCGTGTTGGGGAAGCCTAACAATACTTGGCTTCTGGCCTCATTTCTGAAAATCCTTAGTAGTTTTCCATTTTTTAACTGAATGTTAACATCCTAACATTAGGATCTAGATAATGGACTTCTCTTTTTTAGAGTTCCGTTCTCTCCTTTTAAAATACTTTAATTTTTAAAATTGAAGTCCTGTTGCATCATAGCATTGGTAAGTGTCAGTGTGCCTTGTGGAAAATCAACACATGCATGTACTTCATCAAACTCAGCACCCAGAGTCCCATGTCAGCCTTCACCACAGACTTGTCCCCTTGGTCTCAGTTTACCCACTCCCTTCCCCTTTGTTTCCGAGAGCCACTAAGTGGTCTGTAGTCCAAAAGTGTGTTTTTGTTTTAATTGGTTCAGACGACTGTTTGTGTTCTCTGTATACTAGATATGAGTGACATTTCTTTAGTTCTTGGAATGACCTTTTTCCTCCATTTCAGTTTGCCTGAGGATCTCAGTGAATCAGTAGCTGAGCAAGAGGAGACATTCAGGGTGGAAAGTCCACGTTGGTGTCCCTTCCTCTTGCTGGAGGCCCCTTTTCGCTCATGCTCCCAGCTCACCTTTTTCTAATAGCTTGGTATCCATTTTCTTTTCTTTTTTTTTAAATGCTTGATTTTCTTTTTAAATTTATATTTTTTATTTTTACAATGTTTGCTTTCTTTTCTGAGGTGTAGTCCCCGTAGAATTCCCACCACCAATTCACCATGCCCCACCACGGTCCTTTATGCTCTGCCTGCCCCCTCCCCTGCTGAACGCCTCTGAGTTATAGTTGTCTGTTTATTTTTGTTTTGTTTTGTTGTGGTTCTTCTTCTTGTTGTTTGTTTCCTCTTATTTGGGTTCCCCTATCTTCGTCCTATAGGTGAAACCATCCGATATGTTTCTTTTTCCTTTTGACTTATTTCACTGAGCATGAGCCCTTCTAATTCCATCCATGTTGCTGCAAATGGCATGAGTTTTCTTTTTGACTGCTGAGTAGTATTCCCTTGTGTATATGTACCACATCTTCTTGATCCAGATGACTTTCTCCAGCTCAGTCCTCTGACATTTTCTTCCCTAGATCCTAGCTCTGGCTTTGTCCTAGCAACCAGGTAGTTGGGCGCTTTTGCTGTTGAAGAGTTGAACTTTCAGGACAAAGTCACAGAGTGAATACATCTTACAGAACTAAGAATGGGTCTTGATTCTAGTTTGTGGATGATATGTGCCTGCAGCTATAGGATATGGGTTTCTTAGGAAGTAATTCATTTTCTCAGGAATTTAGACAGGATGCAGAAACTTCACCAATGGCCAATGAACTGAGGTAAAAATCTGTTGAGAAACATTCATGAAAATAACTTGAAACTTGTTTGAAAATGTTTTCTCCTCAAAGAGGAAAACTTGAGGCTTTTGACTCAATCATTTGTAAAGTAAAGGGTAAGGAATGAAGACTTTTCCAGTAAATTTATAAGGAGATCATGTGGCTTATTAGCCTATTGGAGGTCCTGTTGAAGTGATGGGGGTCAGTGATAATTAACAGGCACAAACCTGTAGTCTCCTAGCAAACTGGGGTGTGTGGTGGTCACCCCCAAGAATGGCAAGTAAAATGCTAGACATCTGCTCCTAGCTGTATAGTCGTTCTTGAGGGGTGAGGGTACTAGCCCCTGAAACCGCCAGTTGAAAATCAGAATATAGGGGCCTCCCTGGTGGCGCAAGGGGTTAAGTCTTAGCACTATGAAGCTATCGGCAGCCACTGCAGCATGAGTTTGATTCCCAGCCAGGGAACTTCCCACATGGCGCAGCAGACCTCTCCTGTCTCCCCGCTGCTCCCCTCAGCAGTGTACTTCAGTAGATCCGCCTGTTCTGCTCCCCACTCTGTCTCTGGTGAATTCTCTCACTCCCGCCACACTTCTGGCCTATACTCCAGCTCTTGTATGCATAAATAAATGAATCTTTAAAAAAAAAAGAAAATATGACTGTAACTTTTAACTCTCCTCAAATCTGAGTGTAACTTTTGACTCCCCGAAAACTTAATAGCCTGCTGTTGATTGAAATCCTTACCAATAACATATTGATCGAGCAACACTTTATATGTTATATGTATTACATATTGTATTCTTACAATAAAGTGAGCTCAGGAAAAAGAAAATGGTATTAAGAAAATCTTAGGGAAGAGAAAATCCATTTACAGTACTGGATCATATTTATAGATACCCTAAGTTGAAGTCATCTGTTCGCAAGAAAATCTGCGTATATGTGAACTCAGACAGTTCAAACCCGTGTTCAAGAGTCAGCTGATTCATGTTGGGGGTGAAGGAAGAAGGTTAAATAGTTTGAGGGGAAAGACAGCAGATGGGCAAAAAAGTCAGGAAGAGGGGAAATTGGGGTGCTGAGTGGTAAAGAATGTGCACCCAGAAAGGAAGCAGACAGGCCAGGGGGATGGAGGACCCCACGCACCACTCCGGATACATAAGTGAGGCCTGGAGTCGGGTGCGTGGTCCAGGTCAGAGCCGCTGTGGCTGGAGAGACGATTCCTTAGAGTGAAGGAACTAGGCACTCCCCCTGCTCGGCGCCCTTGGCTGGGCTGCCTGGATCTGTTGTGGGAAAACAGCGCTTTCAGGCGAAGCACCTGGAAACTTAGAGGGGGACAGTGACAAAGCCACAAGGTGGACCATGTGGAGGAAGTGGGAAGTGATGAGAGAGAATATTTCTTCAGGCTTCCAGTCTGGTTGCGTGAGGCCCGCACACGCTATTGAGCAGTGGAAACACCTGGAGGTTTCAATCAGGCCCCATGGGTGCAAATCTTGGCTGCTCCACTTCTTAGGGGTCACTGAGGTCCGCTGATCTGTTGTTGTATTCTCAACTGTAGGATAGAGAGTCTCACACAGAGCTCCTGACTATTAATTGAGTGTGGCCTACAGGAGCTTCACACGGTAGCTGGCGTTTTATTGGGACTTGGTGCTCATTTCTCCTTCACGTCTCAGGGTGAATGAGGAGCAGCAGTAGAGCAATTCAGGGCCAGGTGGACATTAGAAATTGGGTGTTTCCCGAAGCATGTTCCATGGAGCACCCTTTATTTAGCTCCTTGCTCCTGTGAATCTTGCCACAGCATAGGGCGGGAAGCATGAGGTGACGCCCGGGAGTCTGCTCTACTGCAGGACTTAGGGCTTTGAAGCAGCCAGTACTCTGGGGGATTTCCATGTGAGGACGAGAGAATTCCTGCCCTTTCTCTGGGAGCTTGCCATGGTCCAGGGCACTCCTGCACAGGACTTGAACTTCCTTCAGCTGACAAGCTGTAGGCCTGGGGTTTGGCTCTAGCTTACCAAATTGTTTCCTTTGGCTCCTTCAGTGTGTATGAAAACTTTACAGATTGGTCTCCAGGATTGAAAACTTAGAGGAATTTGTAAGGAAATCTGGACTTTCCAATTCTCAAAAAAATTAGAGAGTCAAACCACATTGGGCCTGGATTCTCACATGTTGAGCACAAGCAGCTGCTCTTCCATTTGGAGGGGACGTGACCTCGCTCTCCTCCCTCTCTCATGGAGGATATCTCGCTCATTCACCCAACTCACTGCGCCCGGGAGGTACTAGTGCCGGAACCCTAAGCTAGTTCCGCTCCTTCAATGGACTGTTGGGAGAACCAAATCCCAAGTCGACATAGGGTTGGAATCAGGAATCCATCTTTGGTTCTCTGACGCTTAACATCCCCAGGTGATAATGACTGTGTGACTGAGTTTCCTTATTTAGCACCTGTTGTTGCTCTCCAGGTGTAACTTGGTAGCATCTTCAGCTGCCGGGAGGTTAGTGTCTCTCCCCTGTTTTTGGGTGATTGGAGTGGGAAGACGCCATCGGCCCTTTGCTTCTGGACAAAGAGATGCACAGGAACTCGAAGGGGTGTTGCCCAGGGGTCCTGTCCTGGGCCTGCAGGAGGGCGTCCAGGCAGGAGGGCATCCAGGTAGGAGGGTGTCCAGGCAGGAGGGCATCCAGGCAGGAGGGGAGGCTCCCTCTATTCTCACTCAGTGCTGAGTGCTGTTTTATTCTATCCCACACCAGGCAACTGGAATTTCTCATTGCTATGGAATTGGCGCATTTGGTGGATTTTTACTGCCAAACATTGGACACGATTGCTTCCAAAGGGGAAAATTTATAGGGTGGAGAGTAGTTTTTAATTTAATGGATTTCAACATTGTCCTCAGAGATTATCAGCCTACAAAGAACTATTCAAATACTCTTTCAGGAAACTCACACTGAAAGACATCCGTCATGGTGGCAATGCCTTTATCATTTAGAGAATAGATTTACATTTTTATCCTCTACTTATATTTTGAGAATTCCCTGTTTATGCTAGAAAACATGAAAGCATTTTGCAGGCATCTCTGGCCACCTTGGGGGCAGGTGTGCTGCCCCTTTTCTTACCTGGTATGTACCGTTTTTCTTGACTCTGCCTCTTTCCTTTAGGTGTTTGAGATTCTGCTTATTTTTAGCATCAAAGTACTTGGAATTGGTTCAGAAAGTGACTTAAGCTATAAAACAAGGGAGTAGCCCTCCCATCCTTAACTGGTACTCTTGGTTCGTAAAAACCCACGCTCTGTGCTCTTCTTCGTCTCCAGGTTCCCATCATGCCTCTGATTAATTAATCATCAGTTGGAAGAAGTTGCCTATTGTGCCCACATTTGACCCTCTTTCAGTAAAAGTTGATGAATTTTGTTGCTAATTATTCTAAAAACTGTTAGTCACTGTGCTCAGACTGAGAGGCAGTAGTTCTATTATCTACTCACTTGTCAATCCAATCTAATCTACTCCAGTCCAATCCAATCCAGTCTAATGCAGTGCAGTCCAACCCAATCTAATCTGTTTTTCCTCTTGGACCTTTTAAAGCCAGAATTTCATTTGAAATGGTTTCTACTGTTCAATGGTCTAGTTCCTCTGCAGCAGCCAAAAAGGAAAAAAGTGATGCTGGGTGGAAAGTATAAAAATCAAAGCCAATCAAAAAGCTCAGAAAATACTATTATATAGGTTCTTATGTACTTTTGAGAAAGTTGGCTTTTGGATAGTAAGAAAAATAAGTGCTTTTGAAGTACTTTTTAGTGAAAGAGAACTACCATCGAAACATTAAAAGATGGAAACAAAGACCCGTATGCTGGTCGTGTCAGGAGAGGAGGGACTTAGTTGTTTATGAAAACGGAGAATAAGAGGAGCTACTATAACTGAATCTAAAAATTTGTCTCTGATTTATCTTTATTTTATTTTTATTTAAAAAAAATTTTTTATGCATACAAGCTGGGGTGCAGGCCAGAGGTGTGGGGCGCTGAGAGGGCTCACCAGAGACAGAGTGGGGAGCAGAACAGGCAGATTGACTGAAATACACTGCTGAGGGGAGCAGCGGGGAGACAGGAGAGGTCTGCTGCGTCCTGTGGGAATCTCCCTGGCCGGGGATCGAACTCAAGCGGCCGCAGCCACCGCCAGCTCCACAGTGCTACGCTCAACCTGTTGCGCCACCAGGGAGACCCTGAATTATCTTTAAATCTGAAATTTATCCTTGCAGCCTAGCAGTAAGAAGAGAAACTTGACATGTTCCTCAGCCTTCATTACCTCCTGGGAGAACTCATGTCAGCTCCTCTGAACTCCCAGACTTTTCCCTAACTTGAAGACCTTGCAAGTTCTCTTGTGGTTCTTTATGTGGGACATCATGACACAGATTGCTGGGCAGCTACGTTGGTTGTAGCTTTTGCCAATGTTGTCCTTGAAAGTTGAGAAAATAAACAATTCAGTAGGAATGCTATGATTGTTTATGTAGAAATAGAAGAGGACATCTGTGGTTTTTATGTTCCAGCTTCACTTCCCGTCTTCTTTCTCATCATAGCACCCTGATTTCACTTTTGGAGATGATTCCCCCTTGCCAATTGGGGGGGCCTCCATTTTGAGAGGGCACCGTCAATAGTGTGTCCTCCTTTAGCTGGGAGGTTGATGTATGTGTCAAATATCTAAATTAATCAGAAACTTTCCCCAGGAGATGGACACGTGGGCAGGGTCACAAAGAATCTGAAACTCGCCATCCTGCGGTGGAGAGACGCGAGTCCTGTTGCCCTGGGCCTCAGAGCTGCTCTATCCCTGTTCTTCCTGAGCTCAGAGCTTCTACCTCCTTCCAATCTGCTGCCACACAGCGGTTGCCTCCCTAGTTCATGGGGGCCAGAATTGGTGTCAACGGCTTGCAACTACAGAAATCTGACTGATACCCATTTAGAATTTTCCTTGAGCTCACTGCTGTTCTGTCTTCCAATTCTGTTCTACAAAAAGTGCTGCATGGAGCAGAGTGAGAAGAGGGAGGAAGTGGTCTTCAAAAGGTCTCCAAGATTCCAACCGGAAACCCACGACACACAGAATGGCCGCTGTGTGGGCACATTTCCCCTGCAAAATGTGTGCACGCTTAGCTGGGGCATGAAGAAAGGATGCAAACACTCTCCTCCCCCACCTTCCCCCCCCACCCCCCCGAATTCCTTACACACATGCCTTGCTTTAGTAAGAGCCACTCAACTAACCCTAATTATCCTATAGTCTTGGCCCATCGTCTCCATGTTCTGGCTTATTGTTGGAGAAAGATTTTGTCCTCGTTGTTTATAGGGGTGTAAACCTGCACTTGGCATTGCTGTAAATCTGAAGGTTTTTATAACTTGGATGACACTCTTACCTTCCTGCCCAATCTCGTACTGAAAAAGCAGTATCACTTTAAGTAATGATGCTTTCACGGCATCCAAAAGAAAGTGATTTCGGCCTGCATTACGGGGGCGAACCCCTCTTGTCTCTGAGTCCGGAGTAGAAATGCTGTTGTGGATCTAAACAGCTGTTGTGGCTAAAATAGCCAAAAAAGACCTGGTCTCTGCACCTCAGTGCTTGAGAAACATTTGTAGTCGTTGGTTGAAAATGTGAATGGTGCCTAAGTTCACTCTAGGACAATGTGGATTCTTTCGCCCAGAAAGTTAAATGCCTCCAACTTTGCCAGTCCTGACCTTCTGAGTCGTTCCCTAGCCTTCAAGACCTGCCTGCCACTTTGATTTAATACGAGGCGGAAATCTTCAAAACAAAGCTCTCAGGATCCAGGAAAATTCATCTGGCATCGCTTAGCTTGGGCACCACCCCCCACCCCCTTCCCTGTCCCACCCACTCGTCTTTTCTTTTCTCCAGGAGCTCGCTGCTTTGTAGCAAATGAATGGCTTTGCAAAAGTGCAAATTTGGGAGCGTGTTGTACAACCAAAGAAAATTCAAATGAGTATTCTGCCTGTGGGAATTTTGGAGGGGGGAACTGAAATGATATTTAAATATTCATGTATAGAGTACAGCCAGTATCTGTTTTAGGTTGTTGACAGCCTGAATGATACAGCTCTGTGGTTTCCGGAAGTAAGGTGGTCTAGAAGAATAGAGTCTAGAAATCCTACTAAGGGACATTGCCTTCCCTCTGCTGTGTTCATGGTAAACAGCCCCGCTCAGCGCTGGTCTCTTCACTTCTTGGCCCAGGGAGCTGGAGTTTCTCTTCATAAGGTAATTTAATGCCCTGGTTGAACACAGGCTGACCCCCGAGACTGTGTGTGCTCTGAACGGGAGGGGGTGTGCTGGCAGGGGCTCTAGGAGCCAGGAGGCATTCAATGAAAACTTGGAGAGTCTTTTAGAAATAAAACTGGATTTGTGGGGACCTCCACGCTTAAGGGAGACTTGCTATGTGATTTGGGGTCATAGCTGTCCTTTCTTTTTTGACCCTCTTCCTCTCTGGCTTCTCTTCCCCTTTTCTCTCAGTTCATGGGAGAAAATTCTTAAATTTCTTTGAACTCTAACTGCTGACTTAGGCATTTCTGCACAGCTCTCCCAAGGGGCAACCTCCACCTCTGCGTTTTTTTTTTCTTTTCATTTTTTTTTCACTGAATATGGGGACATCTCTACGTTTGCCCATCTTCCGTTTTCAGTGCTCTTGGCTCTTGCCGGGCTGGAAGTTACAGCTGAATTGGAAAAACCAAATCTGGCTGTTGCTTCAAAGTCATTGCTTTTGGGGGGCTTTGTTTTTCCCTTTTCTTCCGACTTTTCCTTCTTGTTTGGCTTATGGTGAAGAGGGATTATCTTTGCAATAGATGGTCATCAAAATTCCTTCTTGGGTTGTGAATGGATGCATTTTGGTTCAAGGACTGTAAGGAATTGATGTATTGTTGATTTCTTATAAAATGATGAAAAAAAAATCTATCCTGGAACTTAGCAGCGCCTGCTTCATTATGGTGAGGACCTGGCCCTACTTACTTGGTTTTTACTTTCATCACTGGCCCATCCAATGAGGACATTTAACTTTGATTTGAAACTGTTAATGGCAGCTGGTTAATAAAAAATATTTGATAGAATGAATTATTTTTCATCTCTTGCAATTATTTGGGCACCCCAGGGTCTGGGGAATTTTTATGTAGCGTAACACTTTCCTAAGTGTTAGCATGTTTTTTTAAATGTCACATTATAAATAGGAACAGAAGCCTGCCTTAGAAATTCAAGGTTTCTAGATTAACGTTGGCCAGCGCAAAAGACAAAACCATGCTCTGTTCGAGCTCCTGTCCGTAGCCACCCAGAGCAGTAGGTTGGCACTGGAGGAACTCAGGACTAGCTTCCTCTAATGGGTGGGTATTTCTTTTTTTTTTTTCAAATTTTTAAAAAAGATTTATTTATTTATGCACACAAGAACTGGGGTATAGGCCAGAGGTGCAGGGGGTGAGGATTCACCAGAGACAGTGGGGAGCAGAACAGGCGGATTGACCGAAATACACCGCTGAGGGGAGTAGCGGGCGAGGCAGGAGAGGTCTGCTGCGCCATGTGGGAAGCTCCCTGGCTGGGGATCGAACTCATGCTGTGGCTTCATAGGCTGAGACTTAACCCCTTGTACCACCAGGGAGGCCTTAAAGTGGGTCTTAAGAAGTGGTCCCTTTGCTCCGCAAGACTCAAATTGGTTAACTATGAAGTGGATCACTGCTATTATGGATGGCACTCCATCCTAACACTCTGTGAAGGGCCAAACATGACCTGTTGTAATCTCCCCTTTTTTATTAGGAAAATGAATATTCCATCAAGCCCTGCCAGGGATGATTCTAACATCTTGTTTGGGACAAGAACAGATTTTTGAGTGGGCACATTTTGCCCCAATCTGAGCAAGGGTTCTGTTGGCGGGGCCAAAGGGGAAAGTGGTGGGCAATGCACTGTCCCTCCACAGGTGCTAAATTTAAAATAATGGCAGATGTGGGCAACAGAATCTGCAGATTCTGTGTTATTTGCCTTAAACCTTTGTGCTCTTCCCCACGGTTTGGTGCGGTCCTGAAAGCGACACAGTCCTCTGAATTGAATGAACGGTTGATGCTGGTCTGATACATTACTGGATGGTTTTCCAGCCCATCTTGAAATCAGTGTTTTGTCCAATGGCGTGTATTGAGAATCATTTCCAAGAGTGCTAAGAATGGAAGACTTTGTGACTGAAGTAGAAATTACATCCTAGCCTTTAGAGTTTAAAGGTGTTATGCTTGGCCAGATGCTATTTGGCTAATTTTTTTAATTTGGAGTAAAGTTATTTGAAGTTATTTTCCTATTTCTTGCTCTTTTTCTTCTTGCAATCTCTTGTACATTGGATGTGAAAAGACGATGTAGAAGAGGCCACATAAATCAAAATGTTAGTGATTAGACAGAATCTTCCTTCCCTCGCTTTATGTGGTTAGTGTTTATAACTATTTATCAGATGTTCATGAATTGCTTTGATGCTTTGCTTCAAGCTCAAGCACCAGCTTCACCGCTCCCCACATCATTTGACACACTCTGGACCATTTCCCACACTTTCGCATATTTGGGTGTTTGCTGCCTTTGCTAATGTTGTTTCCTTAGTTTTAAATACCTTCCTTCCGCGCCCGTATGCTTTGCCTGGGGATCCTTCCAGAGAGTAGAAACCACCTCTCTTCTGCCTTTCCCGTCCTCCTGTTGCCCAGAATCACAGCTTTCATCTAGGTGTCCACAATTTGTTCTTATGCCTCAAAATACCACTTAGCTCATTTTAGTTTTAATTAGAATTCTTTGAGGATTCCCATATCCTAAAGGCATCTAAGGCCTCTTAGAGGCTGGGGATGGCACCTCTATCCTTTATTGTATGTCCCATTGCTTAGTACTTGGAATTTAGAGCTGGGAACTCAGTAAACCCAGTACATGTACTTATTTATATAGTGCTTCAGTGAACTAATGACTTCATAATTTATTTACCGTCTCTTAATTTTTGTGAAAATAAAAGAGAAAGTGATATGGCTTTTATGTTGTACATATAAATCAGTGAATTTACTAAAAGTAGCACTAGCCTTTTGTATTGAGGAAGAAAATGGGGGAAAGGGGAGAGTAAGAGGGAAGGAAGGAGAGAGAGTTTCTTGTATTTATCTTTAGAGCCAACTATTAATGATGAGGCATGTATTAAGTTCTTTGAATTTGCCCTGGATCTCCTTGACATTTAAGTCATGATATCGTACATCAAATCTGTATTATACTCAAGTATTGCTTACTTGCTATAGGATCTTGTATGTTATATTTAATTTTGGAGATGCAAGCAATGTCAGCAGTTAGATATTCATAAAATGGATTTATTGAAAATATGAAGTATAGAATTCATCTTGTGTGGAGTTCCATCTGCTTCTTGGTAATTGATTACAGTAGAGTTTCAGACAGGAGATATTTTTATGTTGCTCTATTTTATGTAAGGTTAACTGAACTCCAGTTAGCATCACCAAGAATCTCCAGGATCACTAAACATGTTATTTGTTGTGCCTTAAAGCAAGACGATCCTCATAAAGGATGATTTCAAAAGGACGGATCAACCAGCATGGCTTCCATTGGCCAAATATGCTGCCTATTGAAACTTAACAATTGTCCTGGGTTATAGCCTATTGAGTAAAAACGAGCTCCCGAGAGTCCATGTTGATAAAACCTATGTAAACAAACAAGCTTATGAATAGGCCAGGATGGAAAGCTCTTTCTTTTAATAGAATGTCAACTCATAAATAAAACAGGAATGCTGGAGTTAGGAAATTATCATTTTGCAACCATGGTAGTAAGAATCGGTATAGCAAGAATCAGTGAATTCTGAAACTAGTAAATGGATGTTTGATGTGGAATAAGCTACTTATAAAATCTCAAAATATCTCCCCATAAATTGACCATTGAAAAATGGCAAATGATACCTTCTCTGGAGATTTTCAGTGGGCATCTCTTAAACTGTCAAAATTAGCATCACCCAAAAAGGGGCACGACATTAACACTGCCTCCTGCTGCTGGGTACTGGGAAGGGTCACCTGCGTACGTTACCCATCCCGGGAACGTGTGTCCCTCAATAACTGGCTCATGTTCTTCAAAAATATTAGTGCCCTGAAAGACACAGAGGTGAGGAGCCAAATGCAGTGCGTGGTCTTGAAGAGGCTCCTGGGCCAGGAAAGAAATGGCTATGAAGGGCTTCATAGATATGGATGGTGACATAATTCTGCTGTAGCTCTGCCAGAGGGTGTTTGTGATCTTAAGAAATATGCATTGTTTACAATGGCTAATATATGGAAACAACCCAGATGCCCAAAAATAGATGACTGGATCAAGAAGATGTGGTATATATATACCCAATGGAATACTATTCAGCAATCAAAAAGATAAACTCATGCAATTTGCAGCAACATGGATGGAGCTTGAAGGGATCATGCTCAGCGAAATAAGCCAGAAGGAAAAAGAAAAATATTGAATGGTATCACTTATAGGAGGAATATAGGGGAATATAGAGATAGGGAATATAGGGGAATATAGAGATAAAAATATAGGGGAATATAGAGATAAGGAGGAGAAAATAACAACAGCAACAACAAAACAAAAACAAAAGCTGGCAGGCAACCAGAATTGAGAGACTTAAGTGAGGGAGGGGAGGATAATGGTTCAAAACAGGGGAGAAAAGAGCCCAAGGGACTATGGTGACGGTTCACGGGTGAATTGGTGGTGGGTAACCCATGGGGAATACACAATAATGTAAAAGATATAAATAAAAAATAAATTAAAAAATATGTACTAAAGACTAAGTGTATGTGTGGATATCTGTAATCTGTATCTTTTTCTCAAATATATGTGAGGAAAGATGGGAGGAAGAAAGACAGGGAAGGAGGGAGAGAGGGAGAGAGAGCGACAGCGAGAGAGAAAAGAAGGGGAAAGAAGGAAAAGAGAGAAAGTGAGGGGCCTCCCTGGTGGTGCAAGGGATTAAGTCTCGGCACTATGAAGTCCAAAGCCACTGCTGCACGAGTTCAGTCCCCAGCAAGGGAACTTCCCACATGGCGCAGCAGCCCTCTCCTGTCTCCCTGCTGCTCCCCTCAGCAGTGTACTTCAGTCCATCTGCCTGTTCTGCTCCCCACTCTGTCTCTGGTGAACCCTCCCACCCCACCACACCTTTGGCCTACACCCTAGCTCTTATTGCATAAACAAATAAATCTTTTTAAGAAAAAGAGGAAAAGTGAGTGAACCAAAATGAGAATATATTGTAAAGCAAATGCAGTAAGTACTGATGGCTGCTAGTGTAGGGACATTCCCGTGTGTGACGTGGTGTTATTGGCAGCTGTCACCACAGTGCCCACTGGATCTGAAACCTGTTCACCTTGGAACTAGAAGCTTGTGCCTTTTGGCCAACCTCTCCCAGTGATTCTTGCTATGTTCCGGTCCATTTGAAATGATCTCAAGATAAAATGCTAAAGAACACCTTATAGGTGTGTTCACGAATGTTGTTCCTAGTGGTTTTGGGATGCAGGGGCGAGGGAAGGGTGAAGCAGGAGAGCAGGGGCCTCTGTTTACTCCTCACTGTACCCCAGTGCGGTGCCCGCTGCCTGGCAGAAGACGCTGCTCATAAACATTTACGTGACCGTTGCATGGACCCCACGGCCTGCATTTCCCTGGGTACTAGAATATTGTTCCTCGCACAGTGCCTGTGCCACTTGTAAATGCTTGTTCTGCTGTTCCCGGGCCCTGGCAGCAACTTGGGCATAGAACATGCTGGCTGTTTCCAGTGGGATGTACGCAGAAGAGAGTCTTCAAGGGAGGACTCCTGCTTCCTCTGTTCTGAGGGAATGTAAATGCCAGGAGGGGCCTTTGAGGATCTTCAGGGCAGGGAGGAGAGGAGCCCCGTGGTGAGGGCAGTGGAACAGAAAGATAGTGTCAGGGTCCTTGAGGCCAGCAAGCCCTGGTTGGCTTTTCTTAGACGGTATTTACTGGGGAGGGAAATTCTCCATCCCTTTGTTATTTTGCTTTTTCTGCCATGTGCAGCTGAAGCTCGTGCTGAAAGCTTCCCGGAACTTCCATCATGATCAAGTTTTCGTTTCTCTGGGGAGCTCTGTCTGGTTTGTTCCATGTTCACATTAGACATAGAAATTCTCCGGCTCCCCACTCTTGGGCTTTGTTTTCCCTGAGTGGAATTCTTTCTTACCGCAATGGGGGTCTGTTTCTGTCCTTGAGTTGGGGGGCAGGTCGTGTCTGAGCTTTGGGGTACTTTTCATGCTGAGAACACCGACCCTTTTACTCTGTCAGGCAAACTTTCTCCATTTTGCAAGTTGCTAAATTGGCCTGAAGAGCTTGTGAGAACTGGCTTTCTTAGGCCATTTCTTGTCCTGACAGACTCAGCTGGAGACCGGATGTGCAGAGGTAAGCGCTTGGAATAAACAGAAAATGGGGAATTTATAACTATTTCCAGTTGCCAAAAGCATTGTATTTCAGTGAAAGGATTTGGAACAGGCCTTTAAAGTGCTGCTTCTGTCTGGTGTGTTCTGTTTAGCAAATCTTTGTACTTTTTGGAATCCACTCATGTTTTTACTTGTTCTGCGGGTGCTTCTTCCTTTGGAACCATTTATTGCCACTAGGGTTTGCGGTGCGTTCAGTCCCACAGATAATGAATGGGTGTGTGTGGCCACAGCACAACAGAATTAGGGGTGCTGATTCCAGCTTGTCTATTGCAGACTGCTATGTAAGTAAGGTGCTTAACTTCTCCATGACGTGTGTGTGAAATTCAGGACCTTGAACATGGATTTTGTGGCTTACTTATTACAGGGGGTCATTGTTTCCCTCAAAGCTTTTGTTTTTCAAGTGCCACAAGAATAAAGGTTGTATCTACTTGCATAATTCCCATAATAATGTTTAGTTCATGATCTGGCACATGATCAGCTGGGTGTTTTGAATCCTAACATCCTCTGAAGAGCTGTATTGACTCATGTGTCCTGGTTAATGTGGATCTCAGAGATAACCAATGACCTCTTGAACAGAAAGGATTAAGTTTGGAATTGCTGCAGTGAAGACTTTCAGCTCTTTTAAGTTCCAACTAAAAATCACTAGGAATCAGGGATTGTGATTGTGTGCAAATTTAAATTTTATTCCTACCGAAAAAGAGTACAAATAACTTACTTGTCCAGGGTCAACTGAAGAAGTCCCTGCCACGGTTTGGTCTGGAAAACAAAAAACAAAGGAAACCAACAGTCAAGCAACAAAATTCAAACTATAGAGGGACGTGTGTGACTTAAATCTTCCCCTGGCCTAAGTGAGGCCGGAGTAGTGGGCTAGCACCGGGGCAATTTCATGCAAGTTTCAGCCCCATTTGGACCAGTGCAAGTTACACAGACTTCTGAATCTCAGTCTCCCCATTCAGCAAAATGAGTCTAATCAAGTTCTTCTGAATGTAAAATGGGATCACATATATAAAAGTCTTGTACACTGTCAAGTATGTTCAAGTGCGTTTTTAGCAGTCAGACCTCCAATGCTGGTTTTCCTGGTCCAGAAAGTTTAGGCTCTAGGGTAATTTGTCATAATTTTTATATAATGTCAAAACATATTCTGATTAAAACGAATGGCACTTCATAGCAGGATTATCACTGTTCACGAAAGCTTGAAGCTCGTGAGGGGGAAATTAGCAAAGCAAAACAAGTTGTCCTTCTCCCTTGCATGTGAGTTTGTGGAGACACCGCAGGATTTACCAGGAGCCTTGGGGTGTTATGAGCAGCATCGTTTCATCTTGGCTTTGCTTAGAACAGAGAGGCATGGGTCCAAGGGGAATCTCTGTGAAGTCGTGTGTTCCACACAACACAGAGCAAGTGGAGTGCAGGAAACTTAGTCACGCAAAAGATTTTCAGAGTGTTGTCAAGGAGAAGAGGCAAATGTCATGTTTAGCTTGGACAGCTCTCTTAAGTGCAAAGAAAAACAAGCCTGCTTGTAGAGATTTGTTACACGATGAACCTAGAGGTATGGTTGTCACTTTGGTTGATTGAACAGCAAGGAAGATTCCATTACGTTACTAGAAGGTTTGGAATATGGAATTTTGAGATTCTCCAGGTTTCCCTGTTTCTCTGAGCACCAGAGTGGCTCATGCCATGGCAGGGGTCTTACAAAACAGAATCATAAGTTAAACACAGGGGTGGATTTCTTAGGAAGCTTCTCATGGAAATTCAGAGAGCAAAGTTTGGGAAGTGAACTCTTACAGAAGTGAGAAAGGGAAGCAGGCATGGTTTTACTTTGAAAAGAATGGAGAATTGCTTTTACCGATTAGATAATATGTTGAGATGATGGAACTGAACAGAATTTGTGTTTGTAATAAACACATTATTTGGTCAATATAAAATATAAATCAAAGGAGAAGATAATCTGTCTTCTTAAGAAAGGTTACATAATTTTCACTGAATTAAAATGAGACAATAAAGGATTTTGAAGGATGGAGTCTTTGTTTTGTCATAAGGTGGTCTGCAGAATCAGAACTTTGGGAAAGGGATCCTGAGGATTTGTTGATGAAGGCAGTCATGTGGGGTAATTTTGTGGGACTCTTTGCAGACTCTTTGCAGAGACACTTGTTCCCAGGTCAAGTTTCCACAGCTGGCTGTGGTCGTTGGGATAATTTATTTAGAAAACATGATGCCAGACTGCTTAAAAGTTTGACTGCAAAAAGGCTACCGAGTGTGAGACTCTGCTGAAGGGTGCTTGACAAGGAGCCCCACTTCTTTGCCTACGTAGCACCCCAGTCTCCGTGCAGCAGCAGTTAAGTGAGGTTGTGCTGACTTTCTGTTGAGAACTAAGAAGGAACTTATTTTGTTTACACAATGCTGGTCCTTGCTTATTATTATGTTTGTATTAGAAATCAGTGATTTCATTCTAGAGAAAGTACACATGAGTTTCTGCCAATACCCAGTGCCAAATATGTTTGGTGATTAAAGTGTCCAGTATTAATCTTTGCTTGACAAAAGCTAAGTTAAACATTTTTTTTTAACTTTACATGATCTGTAAAGGAAGCATTGTACATGAAATGTGTGCACTGGGAAAAGTTGAGAGTTACTAAGTTGGACTTTGATCTGTATGGATATAACCTTGTTCTTGTAGACATTTTCATTCCTCTTGGAGGAAGGCAGATAAAGATGAATGTGATTAATACTAAGCCTCTTTGTTTCTTATTTTCTTTGATTATTTTCCTTGGGTGCTGGGACTTTCTGTAAGGCAAATAGTTTGTCCCCTTGTTTTTCTTCTCTGAGCTTGAATATTCAGATGCCACACGTATCTGCAGAATATTAACTGTGGAAATGCAAAGATGACAATCATTTATTAATTAATAGAAGTTTATGGAGCACCTACTGTGAACCAGATACAAGGCTGGACATTGTCTTTTGTCTGTGGGAGCTCATCATCCTGAGGACACAAACACATGTGAATGTGGGATTACAATCCAGTAATAAAAACAGCAAGGGGATTGTTAGAATTCCTGTCCTAGATGGGAAACTTTCCGAGCAGGAGATAGAAGCTATTCAATGATGAACATGCATTTACTAGATGAGAAGATTCCCTGAGGCATGGGTAGGAACCTGTGCAGAGATGGGAACCGAGACTTTCCAGGGCTGAGTCAAATCATACCATGTAAGGCAGAAGATGGGAGAGGGACAAGGAGTCAGGAGGCAGAAGCTACACTGTCACAGAGACACAATTAGGCGGGGTCTTGTATGGGATATTTCTGAGCATGAATTTCATCGTTTAGGTGTTAGGAAGCTACTAGGGGCTTATAGGAGATTAAGTGATACAGGCTTTAGGAAGATAACTTTGGGGGTGGCCTAGAAAACAAACTATAAGCAGGGAAATGAGGAGTCTGTTTGAAATGGTACAGGAGATGAGGTTGAAGTTATCAAAACCAATGATATTGGGCTTGAGGAGCTGGCAGAGGATTTGAATGAGAGTGAAAATGCAGAACAGACTGATAGCTGATTAGGGAGAAGAGGAATAGTGGAGAATGAGATTGATGTGCCTAGTCTGGGAATCTGAATGGATTGACCTGCTACGTGGGAAGCCCGTCAGTTGCTATAGCAGACTGCACAGATTTCAGGGTGGAGACAGACTCATGAGTATTTCCTTTGGACCTGAAACTCACTCTTTCAGTGTGGGGGCATGCAGTTCTAGTTATCTGGCATATGCTGAGTCAAATCCAGTGGTGTTGTAAGTTTTGATTTTAGCTGGCCTCTAATTCAGCAGAACAGGAAAACTGCATTTTAGTTGCTGGGTTAAAGTTTTTTTCTACTTTATGATCTGAAGGCAGTGGCCTCTGCCTTTGGAAATAACTACTCACTGAAAGGTAGCTCTGTATCTGCTGTTGTGCTGAAGGGACATCTGTCTTTATAAGTATTTTACAGGTGAGGGAACAGATGCTTATAGACATTTTCCAAAAGTGGTGAAGATGAGTCAGTATATTGCACTCAAGTGTTGCTTCTATTAACTCTGAAAAATGATTACTTTTATGGAAACATGATTAAAAAAAAGATTCTATTTTTTCTTATAAATCATGAGATATTTTGGTTCTTATTTTATCATTCAGACTAGTCATTAAAACTTTTCTGCCCATATGGAGAAATTAAACTTTAATTTATGTATATTGTGATTTTTGTAGTACTTAAAAACTCATCACCTCCTCAGAAAAAATATAGTTTGCCTGTCTTTTCAAATTAGAATTGAACACCTTGAAATGCTGTGCTTAAAGAATGCTTTTTCCATTTATTTGTGCAACATTCAAATTTCTTGGACCAAGTAAATGATATTTTGTAGGCAGTTATGATAGAAGTAAATTTCCTCTTAGATTGAGGGCAAACCTGAAACAGACCCATCGTACCAAAATGTAAAAACTAACCCTCCACAAGTACAAGGTCATTAGCCAGCAACTTAACTCCTTTTTAGAAAAAAAAATCAACAGAATGACAATGTAGAGTCCCAAAATATGTCAGCCATCATATTTATTGTAAAATTTCTGGCAGGGAAAAGTAACATATAGCAAAGAGCAAAAGGAGTCAATAGAAACAGACCCTAAGCAAACACAGACATTGGGATAGCAGAAAGAGGCTTTTAAGCAGCTACCATCCACATGTTTGTTACTAAAAGTTTTTTTTTTTTTATAAAGAGTGAACAAAGGGAGAATATCAATGGAGAAATGGAAATTATATGAAAAAGAAAATTTTGGAACTGGAAAATAAAACATCTAAGGTGGCCCTTACAGCACATTGATGAAAGGAAGGATAAGGAAGGATAAGTGATTATAAAAACAGATAAGTGGAAATTAATCCAGTTGAAGTACACAGAGGAAAAAAAGGTTGAAAATGATGAACAGAGCCTCAACAACTTGTGGGGCATATAAAACAGTCTAAGATACAAATCATTGCAGTCCCAATAAGGAGAAGAGACAGACTTGGGCAGGAAAGAAAGTTAACAAATAAGTTCAAAACTTTCCAAAATTTGTGAAAAATATCATCTTCAGATTCAAGAACCTGAGTAAGTCCCAAGTAGGAAAAACCCAAAGAAAACTACCTCTAGACAAATTGTAGTCAAAATGATGAAAATCAATATAATGAGAAAAAACACAAAAATAACCAAAAATAAAACTATAACAAAAAGGGAAATACTGATGAGAGTTACCACTGACTTCTATCAGAAATAATGGGGAGTAGGAAACAATGGGAATGACTGCCTTTAGGGATGAAAGGCTACTCAATCTAATAAGATCCAGGGGAGACACAACTTGTACTTAACAACGGGATTTCCTACTTACCTGAGTCTGGGAAACTGTGATTTAAACAAAGTGCATTAAATTTCTATACTTTTTGACTACTTAGTAATTTGAGAATCCTACAAAAAGGATATTACATTCATCAATTGCTAGGCTCTTCTTAAACCATAACTAATTTGTTCACAGACTATCTCAGAGGATTTGTTTTGTTTTTAAAAATACTTCTGGAAGTACTAAATGGGATTTAATATTATTTATCCTTCATTTTTAGGTTCCTTATGGCTCTAGGATGAAGTGATTTTTGTGAATGATCAACTGCATATCTTTATCATAATGAAATTGCAAAGTTTTGCCTACATTGCATTTCCTTCCTTCTAGTAATGCAGTTTTTGAATTACATAGCTTTGGGTTGTTGTCAGGTGAAATATTTTCCCGCAGGGCTAAATTGTTCAGTATTGCCTCTTTAGACTGTATAGATGTAGATGAAAATAGAACTCCCACCTAGGTTTCTCAATGCATATTTTATGAGCATAATAGTTCCAGGAATATAGGTTGAGTTGGATTACACAAAGTCATTCTTTTTTATGTCGGTCTTATAAGTATTCCTGTGAACCCTTAAGTGGAGTTTAAACATGAAGTATTGTGAATTAATGCTAAAAGAAGAGTGTTATAAAGAGAGTCCTGAGCTACACTGTAAATGACTTAATTCATCTAGTTAAAATAAAACTTCAACTTCTTGAAATAATTCAGTTCAGGATTAAATGACTTCAATTTCATTGCTACTGATGACACAGCCTTCTCTTTGAGTATAGTAGATAATGGAGCTTAAGATGCCATCTTTCCTTGTTGTCCTTGTCCCCTGTTGTTAGGTCCAGAAATAGGTAGCTACCCTAGAAGCCTGACATATTCCCTTTCCATGGCTAATGTTGAATTCTTCTCAGGGGCCATATTGAAATGCCCATTGCTTGTCATTTATTGACAAGCATTGTCATTTATTGCTTTCTTGCTTGTGGCTGGTAAGGTTAAGATGGAGACTTTTCTCTTTCTCTCTCTTCCTTTTTTCCTCTAGGAATTTGTAAGTTCAGTCTCATTCCTTCATCTAAACCAAAGATTCCTGACTGAGATTATAAACTTTAAATGGAGATGATTCTTTAGTTGGTCATCCCCAGACCTTCAGCATCAGTCACTTGGAAACTTCTTACAAATGCAAACTCTTGACTTCACATTAATTAGGTGAATCTGAAACTCTGGGAGGGGGGCAGAAACTGTACTTTGCCACCTTCTCATGGAGATTCTTAGGCACAATTAAGTGTTAGAGTCACTTCCCTATAATAAGGAAACATTTTTGAATGGTATTTTCATGCTGTTGGTTATTCAACCACAAAGTTAAGTGAGGACCTGAGTTCTTGGTGGTGGTGACAAGATATTGGATGAGCCCATTCTAAGCAAAGTGAAATATTTACAGTAATAACAATAGCAATAATTAGTAATAACCATAAAGAAATACTAGGTCTAGTATTTACTGAACATTTTTTTTCTGCTGGCCAAGTTTTTTGCCTGCCTTCATTTTTCTTACAGTATTCCTGAGGCTGGTCCTAATGTGATTGCTGCCTTACAATGAGGAAATGAGTTTAGGGAAGGAGTTGGCCAAAGTCAAGATGTTGTAATGCTGTAATGCTGGTCAGGCTAGTACTGGCAATAATACCCACTTGGTAATGCCATCTGAGACTTCAGAGAGTGCCTAGCTTCTCCACCCTTGCCCTTGGCTCCCCAGGAAACTAGAGACCAATTTGTAAATGCAGGAAGTGCGCTACAAAGTTCGTGTCTTTGTAAAAGCTTGTCTTGCTTTCTCATTTGTGACTTACCTTCTTTCTCAAATTAATATCCAAAGTCACTTTAATCAAGTAGAGTGAATGTTATCCTTTATGCCCTGTGCAGACAAATTTTTAGAGTCTGTTTCCTTTCAAAAGTTTATCTCATTCTGGAAGTAACCAATTCACTGGCCTTTTATCTTTGGGCTCTACTTTGTGGTTTTTGAAGCTTTCCAAGATCAGCCGAGCAATGATGTGGTTTGGCATTTTAATCCGTCGATACAGTATCAAGCTGGATGATTTTGAAAGTAATTAATGCTTGAATGGAGTCCTTATCTTAGTTAGTTATGCCCCTGCCTTTTAAAAAACTTTATTGGATGATTAGAAGCAGTCTTTCAAATTCATTCCTGGTAATTGAGGGATTTATTTTACCTCCAAGATATTTTTTGTTTACTTGACCAAAGAGGAAATAGAATGTTTCAAAGAAGCGAGACAAACCATATTAAATGAAGAGAAAAGTGCTCACTAAATTGAAATGGAATGTCATCATTTTTAAATATGAAAGTAAAAACTTAAATGAATCTTCAAAGTTACTAATTAATTTGATGCTGGCCCCATCCCTCCCACCACAAAGATGCACTTTATCGAAGAGAGACATTAATTGAAATTGGAATGATTAATTTTATTATGTGTAAGTCAGAATAAATTAATTCCAATGTCAGTATTAATTAACTACAGTGTTAATAATTCCACAGATCTTTCTTCCATGGTTTGCTTCAGTAATTGAAGATTTTCCTGATGTTTTTAAAAAATCAGAGAAACCATTGTGTGTTTGTTGGTGGGGGGAAATTGTAAAGACATAAAAATTTATAGTTATTTTAGAAATGTCATTTATACCCCAAATTATTATTTATGTTACAGTGGCCTTTTATTTTAAGGAAAATATTTATTTGAATGATAAAAACTTTCTCTTTCACCTCTTCATCTCCCTCTATAGCTACATCCATTTTCCCTTTTCTCTTACATACCACATACAGGTGGAAGCAAAGGAACAGTTTTGCACTTGTCTGAGATCAAAGACTTCTTTTTTTTTCTATTGCACAAATAGGGCAAGAGGTCATTGCAGATTATTGCTACATCTCTAGTCAAAACTGAGCTATCCAGAGAATAACATTTGTTACGTCAGTTTGCTGTGCCAGTATTTTTAGTTGATACTCTTACATGAATAAAAGTGGCAAGAGGAAGTGTTCATATAACATTATTTTTCCTCCTTTTCAGCCAGAGTGGGGTGTTGGGTGGAAAGCAAAGGAGGGAGGGGATTCTATGGACTATGGTGGAGGATTATGGGGACTTTAGTGGTGGATGTGGTGTGGTGACATATGGCTAAAGAGTTATTAACCTGTACCCCTAAATCACATAGTGTCTTATAAACCAGCATTGCCTTGATTAAAACAATATAATTAAAAACCTCAAATCAAAAGTGTTCAGACAGAGAAAATCAGTAAAGATCAATTTTATATTTCAAGTGGAAAAAATACTGGAAAACACCCACCTGGCTGTCCTTGACTCTATGGCCCCTCCCTCCTTCCAAGCCTCTCTGGAAGATGACACCTTCCGGAGCCTGGGTAGCTGGTCAGGGCTTCTGCACTTTCTTTCTCCCAGCCTGACTTTCAGGACCACTGCTGGTGGGCAGCTCCTCTGTGCTGCCTGCTGATGGAGGAGAGGAGTAGGAGTTTGGTTATTTGAGTCCTTTCTCCTTTAATTCTCTTTTACTTTTACTTTTCTCCCAAAGAGAGATTTGCTGCTTCTGAGGGTTCCTTCTGCTACTGATGTCAATCTTTGTGTGACAAGCATTGGGATAGAGAAGTGCCCGATGGTGAAGAGGAGCAGGGAGGCTAAGGCTTTAGGAGCTGGCAGAGAGGAGGGCGGCTGGCAAGGGCCGCAGAAGGGACCCATAATGTCAGACTATGAAATACTGGTATTTCAGGACTTAAAGTTTGGACCTGAGTCCCTGGTTGCAGAAACTGGACTGGCAATTGCTGATAATGGGAGAATAGCAGTCACTGTTCATTGAGAGTTGTTTTGGGTCAGGAATCATGCTGGATTCTCTGTCTAACAAACTCTAAAAAAGGTCCACTTTGTCTATCTCAAAATGACAGCAACCTCACCTTCGAAGTTCCAAATTTGCCTACATGGTCCTTTTGGTTTGCTGTGCAATAAAAGCAATGGACACATCTGTAGCTGATCATGTCCATCCCTAATATCCCAACCATGAGAATGTTATCTGATTTAGCTTCCTCTTGCTCCTGTAGTACATTATGACACATTTCAGGTTTTAAGAGGACACAGGTCAATTGGGTTGTTGGAAAAGTAATGATGCATTTTTCCATGTTTTTCAAAGAAAAAACGTGTCATGCCTTTTTCTGACAACCCAATATTAGCTTACTGTTCTGAAGGTCAGAAATCCTAAGTGGTAATCACTGGGCTCCACTTAAAGTGTCTCCAGGACTGAATTCCTTTTGGGGGCACTACAGGGCTGTTTCCTTGCCTTTTCCATCTTTTAGATGCTGCCTGTATTCCTTGGCCCATGGCCCCTTCCCATCTTCAAAACTATTCGTTCTTTTCACTTTGCATCTCACTGACACTACTCTTCTCTCTCTCACTCCCAGATTTAAATGACTCTTGGCATTACACTGGTCCACCCAGTTAATCCAGAATCTCTCACTATTTTAAGGTCTGCTGATTAATAACCTTAATTCCTCCTGACTTTACTTCTCCCCTCATTGTAATATAACATATTTATGAGTTCCAGATCGGGAGGCAACATATTTTCCCTACCACAGTGCATGGCAAAAGGTGCTCCACAGATATCATAGACCTCAAAATAGGGAGATTACCCTGGATCATCCAGATAGGTCCAACTGAGTCAAACGAGTCCTTACGAGCAGAGGACTCTTTCTGACTGGGGTCAGTAGGATGTGTCAGAAGGGAAAATGTTTAATGGAAAATATGACTTTGAATTGACCTTACACAATGCTGCTGCATGAATTTTCTCAAGTTTGCTCTACTTCACTTCTTTTTTGTTCAAGAATGACAGTGACTCTTTTTTGTTCCTCTTGTAAACCCAAGTCCAGCTTCCAGATCTAGTGGTCAGATGTTCCTGGATCTGGCTTTGGATCCTGTACCTGCTATTCAGCCAGTCTCTGTTTCTTTGAGGTCCTGCCAGGGCTCTGTGTTCTTTGCCTTGATTACCTGTCTTATCTTAATGTCTCAATTTCCTCCTCCGCTTTCAAAGTTAAATTCAATTCGCACCTTTTTTTTATGAAGCTCTGGCAACATTGACCAATGCTGATTTCTTCCCATCACATTTATAGTCTTTGACACATAGAGTTCAACTTACTTAATTGGTGTGACACATTATCTTTCTGAGTGTTTCTTGTGTAAATCTTAGCCCTCTGAGGCATGTGATTCTTGAGAGTAAAGATCTTTTTTCTAGATCTTCAACATGGTGTGTTATACTTAATACTCTGCAAATGTGTGCTGATAAACTAACTAAAAGCAATTCTATACAAATAAAGGAGACATACATGTGGTAGTAAAGCTTTCTTCATTTTACAATAACCATCAAAACATTGAGCATGGACCTCCCTGGTGGTGCAAGGGGTTAAGTCTCAGCACTATGAAGCTGTCGGCAGCAACTGCAGCACAAGTTCGATCCCTGGCCAGGGAGGTCCCCACATGGCGTAGCAGACCTCTCTTGTCTCCCGCTGCTCCCCTCAGCAGTGTACTTCAGTCAGTCTGCCTGTTCTTCTCCCCACTCTGTCTCTGGTGAGTCCTCTTATCACCCCACACCTCTGGCCTACATCCCAGTTCTTGTACGCATAAATAAATTTCTTTAAAAACAAAACAAAACAAAAACATCGGGCATACTGGGTACTTCTGGCTAATGGGACTGCAAGATCTTCCATTTCTACACCTCTCTTTCTCCTCCTGGTTCCCCCCTGTTATCTCCACACCCACTCTGCTCATGCGCAGCTGGAACTGTTCAGTGGCCCAGAAGCCCATGTGATGGTGTGCCCGCTAGCCCACTACCCTCTGAACGTTCCTGTACGACAGCATTTATTATTCTGATCCTCTCACTCTCTTTGCACATAAAACTCTCATTCCAGCTTTGAACAAGTAATGTGATTAGAATAATACTTATTATATTAGTGAGGAAAGGATAGGCAACTTGAACCATTATGACTTGTTTTGCAGCAAAAATCTTACTTTGAAAGTGTGTACGTGGAGTTGTGTTTTGTGAAGAACTCTGGCCCTTCTGTTCCTAAGAGGGTCTTAGCACCTCCCACCTGAACAACGGCAGGTTGGCCCTGCTGGTAAGTGGTCGCGAGACTATCTCAGTGACTACACCATGATATTCAGCAGGATATTCAGATCCTCCGACCTCAATCTGACTGCCCCGCATATGCTCCCAGCAGTTTCTCCCCTGTGAGTTTGTGAGCGGCACACAGGTAGGCGTGCGTGAGTGTGTGGGCGCATCTCTGTGTATTTCTGGTGGGACACACAGTGGGAGGGTGTTCACGGATGGGAGGAGGCCAGAGGTACCGTCTCCTGCGCTCCGTCTCTGTCCCTGGGGGAGGCAGGTAGAGAACCAGTGGGGTAGTGACTCATGGAACCTGACCCCGCCCCCACCCGGAATACTGAGACACAGCGGTGGCACAAGCGTCATAAAAGCGGGGTTAAGGGAGAGAGCAGGCATCAGCTTGGGGCTCAGGACAGCTGCAGGTGTGCTCTTTCAAAGTCACACGCTGTTGGGCTGTTTTCTGGTTCTGCTCCTTGATCAGAGGCGGGTGCCCGGAGTTCCATTGTCTTCATCTGTACAACAGGATTGATGATACTCTCCTTCGAGGGTTAGAGAGTGTGGGCTAAACCGCTGACAGGTGTTAAGTAATTGGTTTTGATCCCAAAGTCATTGGGATGATAAACCCCAGGATGACTCAATGTGCAAACTTACCAGCTTTAAGGGGGAGAGTGTGTAAATGACGTAGGAGCCCACATCCGTGACTTGGGGGACAGCGCCCCATGACCAAAGGGGTTGCTTGAGTCTGTGAGTTTGTCGGGTCAGGGGCGTGGACTTTGAATGGGTAGCTCTCACCAGATGTGGTTTTTTTTTTTTTAATTTATTTATGCATACAAGAACTGAGGTGTAGGCCAGAGGTGTGGGGATGTGGGAGGGTTCACCAGAGACAGAGTGGGTTGCGGAACAGGCGGATCGACTGAAATACACTGCTGAGGAGAGCAGCGGGGAGGCAGGAGAGGTCTGCCGCGCCATGTGGGAAGCTCCCTGACCCGGGATCAAACTCGTGCTGCAGTGGCTGGTGATAGCTTCATGGTGCTGAGACTTAACCCATTGTGCCACCAGCGAGGCCCATCAGCTGTAGTTTGACTTCACGGGGAGCTGAGTGCTTGCTGTTATCTGGCGCCCTCTCAGGCACTCTCTAGCCAGGCAGGTGTATGTCCGTGACTTTGATCCTGGCACCTGGTGGTTGGGTTTCTGCTGCCACACTGGTTGAGGAGAGGACACACGTCTCCTACGGCTGTGGCACCCCCATTGTTGGGCAACCCCGCTTATTCAAAAGGTAAGAGGAATCTGTTCACTTCTCCAATTGTCTGATGGGGAGCTATGGGTGAGACTAATAAGTGTTTCTAAGTGTCACATGAAACAAATTGAAACCAGGAGAAGCATTGCCTATCTCTCTGCCCATGTATGTGTGCAGCACGCGATGTGTGTGCGTCTGTGTTTACGATTCTAGAGGACAGCATTTATATTGGTATGTGTAAAATAGATCCCTTTGGAAATTACAGTTTGTTGTATTTTGAAAAGTCGAAAAACAACAAAGTGGTTTGTTATAAAAAAATGGAAAAATGAATTTTTTCATCCTCAGTAACTCATACAAACCTTCACAAGCAAATATTACAAAAGCCCCAAAGGCAGCAATAAATTCCTCTTGTTGATTTAAATCCCATTAAGGTTTCACAAACGTGGAAAGCGTGCCGCTGATAAACCGGAGGACTTACAGGGTTTATACCAAAGGGGCTTATAGAAGTTATTCAGAGAAAAACTTCCAATTGTAAGAGATAAACAAGCTTTGGATCTGAGTGCTATTTCATCTGCGTGTGCAGTGAGGCCCAAGGAAAGTTCACATCACAGAGTAGTGGACACATTAATGAATTTCCATGCTTTGAAACTCTAGGGGGCCTCTGCCTCTGTGATGGAAGCTTCTTTACCTTTCTGCTTTCCTCCCTCCCCTCCTCCCCCTCTCCCTCTCCCCTCGCCTTCCTCTCCCTCCCCACCCTCTTCCTTTCTAACTGATGGTGGTGTGCCTTATGGCACCTGTGTTTCACATCAAATTATAATTCTAAACCTTTTTAGTTTACCTGTGGAGACATCTAAAACTCCTCTCAACACATGCTAGAAATGACTCTTCTCTTACAACTTGGCACCCTTTTCCAGGCCAAGGTTAAATGTTGCAATTTCTCAGAGAAGTATAGAGTGGTGTCAGAAGGCTATGGAATGATTGGTCACTGAGACAGTTGTGTTATTTATGTCATGATGTCTTAGCAGAGCTTTCTCCCAGCATGCCTTGTGTTTGTGCAAAAAGCTTAATATGTACCATGGGTGTAAATAGAAGAGCTAAATAAACTTAATAGATCACCTGAGCGAAGCTAGTGAGTGAAACATCTGCTTCAAGCCAGGTGCAGACGTGCTGTTTGCAGAATCAGCCTGCCACGTGCTGGGGTCCATGAAGCCACAGGGTCTTTTTTTGATGTCCATAGTGAAATGGAGCCCCCCCCTCCCCGGGCAAATGAGGGGAGGCGAGTAGTAGGGAAGAGGCACCCACCTGCCAGTCAGTGCTTAGCTTGTCTCGGAGTCGTCTCTGGGCTGAGACGTTTTGATTTGAGGAAAACGAGGCAGTGATGTATTTGTCAGCTCCAACTGGACGTTAGCATTGCTGTTAAGCAGGTCCTTTGTTTGGGGCAATGCGCAGCATCCCAGGACCTCACAGTTGGAGTGGGAGGAGGCAGCGCGCAGAGCTTCAGAAAACGCAGTTCAGGGTGGAGTCCAAATCGCCGTGGCTTTCAGGCCCACATGGTGGCCGGGCTCTGAGGTGGGGTGGCGAGGTCTCCCGAGCAGAGGCTGGACTTGCTGCTGCTTATTCATGTAAACCCTTCCCCAGCTCCCAAGTGCAACCCTGTCCTTACGGAACACAGAAACTTAGTGATGACACGAGGCTCCCTTAAATGGCCTGGGGTCTAGACTGGAAAAGGAAGTCAGCAGACTTGATTCCACGTGATGAGATTCTCAGTCTTTGCCCCTCATTGGCCCCCATCTATAACATTTGTTTGAGATAAGGTGTATTTCTCACACCAAGTGAGGGAAAGGACCACCAAGGCATATATCTTTTCTTAAAGGAAAACTATATATATATATATATATTTTTTTTTTTTAAATATGTGTGTATATATATATATTAAGATTTATTTATTTATGCACTCAAGAGCTGGGGTATAGGCCAGAGGTGTGGCGGGGTGGTGGGGGAGGGTGAGAGGATTCACCAGAGACAGAGTGGGGAACAGAACTGGTGAATCTACTGAAACACACTACTGAGGGGAGCAGCGGGGAGACAGGAGAGGTCTGCTGCACTATGTGGGAAGCTCCCTGGCTGGGGATTGAACTCGTGCTATAGTAGCTCTGGATAGCTTCATAGTGCTGAGACTTAAGCCTTTGCACCACCAGGGAGGCCACCAGGAATATTTTATTTTTAACAGTCTTCCAAACTGCTGTTTTACTTAAGTCAAAGGTATTTCTTATGGTGGGATTTCAGGCACCAACAAATAGTATTTCTTTGCATAAAGGGATCTTTCCATGGATCTCTAAGATAACTTCAAGGAACTGACTACCAACCTGGTTTTAGCAGATAATGTTTTATTTATAAATATAAAAAAAGTGAAAATCTTTATCCACATAAGCTTCCTGAGTATTTGTAACAGAACTTATACACACACACAGTATTTATTAGAGGACAGTTTTCTTTTATGTTGAGTCAAACTGATTGATCCCCCCACCTTTTAAAAAAAGATCTATTTATACATATAAGAACTGGGGTGTAGGCCAGAGGTGTGGGCTGGTGAGAGGATTCCCCGAGACAGAGTTGAGAGCAGAACTGGCGGATCTACTGAAGTGCACTGCTGAGGGGAGCAGCGGGGAGACAGGAGGGGTCTGCTGCGCCATGTGGGAAGCTCCCTGGCCGGGGATTGAACTCGTGCTGCAGTGGCTGCGGAAAGCTTCATAGGCTGAGACAACCCCTTGCTCCACCAGGGAGGCCCCTGGTCGATCCCTCTTACCTTCTTACAGGGGTTATTCTTGGCTCATGTGTGCTGCTGTGAGGACTGTAACTGCCTTCACCCCACCCCCACCGCCATGAATTGGGCCCAACTTCTGGATTTTATTTTGAGTTTTGTTATGAGGTTTTTTTTTTATCAGATTTTATTTTATCCCTGTCAAGTGTCAGGAGGAAGAATTGTCAGGGAAGACCAGGAAATTCAGGGTGTGGGAGCACCCCGGGCTCTGATTTCCTTGGGTGCATGGCTGTGAGTTTCTCTGGGCCAGAGCTCCCCTGCAATGGACAGACTAGAGCTGGATGAATGTGCTGGTGGGGCACCCCCAGGGCTGGGGGCCCCGAATCCTGGGTGGGGTCGCAGGCTGGGGCAGTGCATTCCCACGCCGAGTCCCGTCAGGAGATAAGGAGCAGAAGGTCAGCGCATCCTCCAAATCAGACTCAAACAGCAGTGTGTCCTTGGCCTTGGGGGACCTTCCGCTCTAAGGCAACAGTGTTCTCTGAGGTCAAAGTCTGTACCTTCATAGCAACCGATAAACGAATCCTAGGAAGTTGGGCAGGTATTCCTTTTTGACTGGGCCACAAACCCAGGGGGATATGGACATCGATGGCTGTGTCTGCCAGACCGATGGTCCTTGAGTTGCTATGATGAGTTTGCGCATCGGTCAAGATAAGAATTAATATTTTTATCAGCGTCCTTTCTGAAAACAGAGGGTCGGGGTGACTTTAAGAAAAATATCAAATGGGGCCTCCCTGGTGGCGCAGCGGTTGAGTGCTGCGCTGTGGCGCTGTCTGCAGCGCGCGATGCGAGTTCGACACCCAGGCAGGGAGAATCCCACATGGTGCGGCAGACCTCTCCTGCCTCGCCCGCTGCTCCCCTCAGCAGTGTGTTTCTGATCTGCCTGTTCTGCTCCCCACTCTGTCTCTGGTGAACCCTCTCGCCGCCCCACGCCTCTGGCCTGTACCCCAGCTTGTATGTATAAATAAATAAATCTTAAAAAAAAAAAGAAAAATATCAAATGATTTCACTCATAGGATGAATATAGGAGAACCAAGTAAGAGATCAGGAGGAGACAATAACAACAACAAAGCCCAAACAAAAACTAGCAGGCAGGGCCTCCCTGGTGGCGCAGCGGTTAAGCGCTGCGCTGTGGAGCTGTCGGCAGCGGCAACGCGAGTTCGACGCCCGGCAGGGGAGATTTCCACATGGCGCGGCAGACCTCTCCTGCCTCGCCCGCTGCTCCCCTCAGCAGTGTATTTCCATCGATCTGCCTGTTCTGCTCCCCACTCTGTCTCTGGTGAACCCTCTAGCCGCCCCACGCAACTGGCCTGTACCCCAACTTGTATGCATAAATAAATAAATCTTTAAAAAAAACCAAAAAAAAAAACAGAAAAACTAGCAGGCAGCCAGAAATGAGAGACATTCAGCGAGGGAGGGTGAGGATTAGGGATCAATAAAAGAAAAGAAAAGAGCACAAGGGGGGGCCTCCCTGGTGGTACAGTGGTTGAGCCCAGTGCTGTGGGGCTGTCAGCAGCTGTGATGAAGTTCAATGCCCAGCCGGGGAGATTCCCAAACGGCGCAGCAGACCTCTCCTGCCTCGCCCGCTGCTCCCCTCAGCAGTGTATTTCCATCGATCTGCCTGTTCTGCTCTCCATTCTGTCTTTGGTGAACCCTCTTGCCGTCCCACGCCTTTGGTCTGTACCCCAGCTTGTATGCGTAAATAAAAAACATCTTTAAAAAAAGAAAAGCACAAGGGACTATGGTGACAGTTCATGGGTGAATTGGCAGTGGGAAAACCACAGGGAATACACAATAATGTAAAAGACATAAATAAAAAACATTTAAAAAAAAAGAACAGACAAGCTACAGAAGTGTCTGCAGGGTTAGAGGGTACACGGGATATAATGAAGCCCCAGGGGCCCCCATCAGTGGGTGCTGGTCTGGCCGCCTCCTGAAAAGGGCCCAGCACAGCCCTGGCCTGGGGAGAGAGGAGAGAGGCAGCGAGGCCCTTGAAGAGCTTCTGGCTCCCTGGGAGAGGGAGAGCAGCTGCCCTCACTCTGGGAACAAAGGTGAGAAAATAAATGATACACTCAAGTCTTTCTCCAGTTGCTTCTCATTTCCCTTCTGTGTTTCCCTGGGCCTGGCACCTCTCGGATGCCTGCGAGCTAGTGAAGTGATGGCTACATCATACGGGCTGAAGGAGGAGACTTGAGGATCCCCGAGAACAACCAGCCCCTGGTAGTAACGTGTCGCTGCTGCTCCGGGCAGGCTGAGTCCTTGCCGACTCCAGCCTCCCCACTGCAGTCTGCGCTGGACTAATGCGTAGACGGGAGCTCAGGAGGTTATGCAGAGTTCCCCAAATCCAACAGTCAGACTGTGGCATCCAAGCCCAATTTTTTTTTTAAGATTTATTTATTTGCATACAAGCTGGCGTGCAGGCCAGAGGCGTGGGGCAGCGAGAGACAGAATGGGGAGCAGAATAGGCATGTCGACAGAAACACACTGCTGAGGGAGCAGCAGGCGAGGCAGGAGGGGTCTGCCGAGCCATGTGGGAATCTCCCTGGCAGGGAGTCGAACTCGAGTTGCAGTTGCCGACAGCTCCACAGCATGGCGCTTAACCGCTGCGCCACCAGAGAGCCGCCCAAGCCCAATTTCTCTGCCATGAGAGGAACTGGGCAGATGAACCAGCAGCTGAAGGGACATTCTGGAATGTTCTGAAACCGAACATTCTGGTAACCATCGTGGTCCCCATCATGGGGAGAGATTCTCTGCCTCACATCTCCAGACACGCTTGCACTTGACTCTCCCAATACTCTTGGGAGCTACAACGGTTAGGTATTGTCATCCTCACTTTACTAATGAAGAATAACAAAGGGTCAGGCCAGGTGACTTTCGGCGAGCCGGTGTCTCAGAGCTGGTGCTTGGGCCCTGCATCCGTGGGTGAGTCGAGTACAACGCTGATTGCTAATTAGAATGCTGGCAACCGGACAGTTTAATTAAATTAAGCTCTCAACCAAAGACAAAATAAAAACAAGACAAAATAAAAACCAGCTACTCTGCTGAAATATTAGCTTCCCCTTTCCTTACTGGCCATTATCTCATTTTGCCCCTATGGAGAAGCCCATTCAGTGGGATGGGCCATGATTAATGAAGGGATATAGAATGTAAGAATCAAAAATAAGAGGAAGGAAGGTACTTTTTGAACTAATGAGTAGCAAAAAAAAGGTAATTTAAAATTCACATGCTAGAGCCTCCCTGGTGGCGCAGCTGTTGGGTGCTGGGCTGTGGAGCTGTCGGCAGCGGCGACCTGAGTTTGATGCCCAGCCAGGGAGCTTCCCACATGGCGCAAGAGACTTCTCCTGTCTCCCCGCTGCTCCCCTCAGCAGTGTATTTCCATCGATCTGCCTGTTCTGCTCCACACTCTGTCTCTGGTGAACCCTCTCGCTGCCCCACGCCTCTGGCCTGTACCCCAGCTTGTATGCATAAACAAATAAATCTTAAAAATTAACATGCTAGAACAGTCTACAGAAGACCCCAGAGTCTTATAATCAATGCTTGATTTCTGGTGCGGTGGCCGGGGCTGCTGGGGAGGAGGTGCTGACGTCATGGGTGATGACTTGCGGGTCCCAGGTAGGGGGTGTTGGACTCACACGCTCCCTCCTTTCGATGATGTCATTCTTCACTGCGGTGATGCTGGTTTACAGCACTGCCCGTGAGGTAGGAGCAGAGGGTCACGCCTCTTCATCCATAGCTCTGCACAGCCTTTGGCTGACGTCGCTCCCGTTTCACAGAGGAGAAAACTGAGGCTGGGGCCCAGGGCAGACACCTCCCCAGCATTCTGGCTCCAGCTCCAGTGCTCTGACCACGATGGGGCCTTCGATCCTTTCTATCCCAGCCCCCAGGCCCTCACGAGGGAAGAAATTGGTGGTTTCTTTTGTAGAAAACCTCTTAGAGATCCACAAAATGAACAATAATATAGTTGAATGCAAGCAATAAAATGGAGAAAATATTTACATCAACTATGACCATCAAAGGGTTAAATTTTATAGTAGTTATTTTAACTGATGCATAAGAAAGGCTACGGAGATAATGGACAAGGGGCAGGAATAAACATTAAACTGTGCTTAGTAAACACATTTGAAAAAAGTCAAGCTCATTCATAATAAAATAAGTGCAAATTAAATTAATAATGAGGTGGCATTTTGCATGTTTCAAATAAATAATAGTTTTTCGTTTGTTTTCGAAGGCCCAAACTAGAGGATTTATGAGATCATTAGTATGGTGGCGGTGGACTTGGTATGGCGGGCCTCTTTGGAAAAACAGTTTGGTGACGATTATAAAGAATCATAAAATTCCAACACCCTTTGACCCAGCATTCCCACTCCTGGGAATTTATCCTGAAGCATTTCTTAAAAAGAAAGCGAAAGCCCTGTGTAAGAAAACATTCACTGCAGTGATGTTTATAATAGTAAAAAATTGGAAGCCACCTCAAGGTCTCACAACAGGGAAATGACTCAGTAAATTATGGGTCTGTACAGCCATCAAATTAATTATGGACGCTGTACAGTAATAAAGAATATACTAATGATGTTAATTGAAAAAGGAATGCAAAATTGTATTTATATTGGGCCTTTAGCTAGAAAAAAACACCTGCATGCATTTGTCTTGTTTTTCTGTATTTACTCTCAGTGCTAATCTCCATGCAGATGGATTTTGGTGGCTCATCTTGGGTCCGTGAACACGGCCTGTTTGTGGCTCTGGGGCGTGGGGTCCAGTGTGTGAAGGGCAGTGACCCCAGGTCAGGCTGAAGAGCTAAGGTGAAGCACAGTGGGGAAAGGAGTCGGGGGTCACATCCTCCAGAGTGTGAACTTCGAGAGACACTGGGGGGACTTTGAAATGTCACCGCAAATTTATGTTTGGGCAACTCTGACCTGCACAGAGCCTCTGAGTGGGAGGGACACTGAGGACCCTTTTGATGGCCTGGGTGGGGTAATGGGGGCCACACCACCTCCAGGCACGCAGGCAGGATGGCAAGGAGCAGAGGGAGTGGCCTGAGAGAGTCACTTTCAAGCGCACAGGCTGGGGGATGTGGGAGGCTGGAGAAAAGAGGGCTGCTGTTTTCTTAGCTGGGATGGGGATGCCATCAGGAGGAGTGGCAGAGAACCAAGGCAGCACTTCGTTCTGGGCAGCGGGGATGTCCTAGGAGAGAGGGGTGTTGGTAGAGGCACTTGGGCATGTTGACTGGTGGCCATCATTGGCATTGGAAGAGTGAGGACGCCCAGGGAATGTGTGTCTCAGTAGAAAAGAGGGCAAAGGAGGCAGAGCCCTGGGATGGTCAGAGCTTTAGAGATGGCTGGAAGGAGGAATTGATGAGGTGGGTGCAAAAGGAGCTGTCGGAGGTAAATGAGAAAAGGGAATGAGGAGGGAGCCTTTAGGAGGAGGGAGTGGGCAGCAGGACCATGGCTGCAGGGGACTATGGCTCTAAGTGATCTCTAAAAACAGAAGGGTGAAGTCCTATGGGAGGCCTTGGGTATTTCTTTGACCTACAGCACTTTGACCAGCGGGGTATGTGGCGTGTGGAACAGGGCCGGAGGGGAGAGAGAACCAGATGATTTGGGGATGAGAGGCTAGAAGGAGCTGAAGAGGTAGCTGCATGACTCCAAAGTATTCAAGACTTTAAGAGGCTCAAAAATAGTGACCCAGCAAAACAGGGGCGGGAAGAGCACAGGGGACTGTGGTGATGGCTCACGGGTGCCTTGGTGGGGGGAGAATTATGGGGACTGCATCTAAGGGGGGAAATCAGATACAGTCCAAAAGTTAACACTTATGTAACTAAATAAATAAAGTGAATGATTAAAAAAACAAAAACAAAATAAGCCCCCCAAAAGTGACCAACTACCCCAGCTTGCCTGGGAATGGGATGTGCCCAGGATACAGAATTCTCATGCCCTAATCAAGAAAGTCTGGGGCAAACCAGACCAAGGTGGTCACCCCATTCAGAAATATGTGAGATGGGCCTCCTTGGTGGTGCAGGGGTTAAGTCTCAGCGCTATCAGCTATCAAACACTGCGGCCTGAGTTTGATCCCCGCCTGAGGAGAATCCCACATGGCACAGCAGACCTCTCCTGCCTTGCCTGCTGCTCCCCTCGGCAGTGTATTTCAGTGGATCCGCCTCTCTCTGGGGAATCCTCTCACCCCTCCCCACCCCACACCTCTGCCCTACACCCCAGCTCTTGTGGGCATAAATAAGTAAAAAATAATTTTTTTTTTTTAAAAAGAAATGGGACCTCCCTGGTGACACGGCGGTTGAGCGCTGCGCTGTGGAGCTGTTGGCAGCAGCGATGTGAGTTCGACGCCCAGCCGGGGAGATTCCCACATGGTGTGGCAGACCTCTCCTGCCTCTCCCGCTGCTCCCCTCAGCAGTGTATTTCTGATCTGCCTGTTCTGCTCCCCGCTCTGTCTCTGGTGAACCCTCTTGCTGCCCCACGCCTCTGGCCTGTCCCCCAGCTTGTATGTATAAATAAATCTTTAAAAAAAAAGTAATGTGTGAGCTGCAGAGTCTGCTCTCTGTGAAAGACTCAGCTGGACCAGGATCCTAGAGGGACACACTCTCACACTCAGTTCAGTCCCCTTAGGAGGGAGAGAGGCCACACTGGCTGCCAGACCAGTGCGGTGGAATGTCACACCTTGGAAACAAGGACCGAGGATAATTGGCATTTATGTGGTGATTGGAGAGGCTGCCTTCAGGAGAAGCTTTCAGTTTAACATATCTTTTCATTTGGCAACATAAAAGGTTTGGGAATATTGTTTAAAATATCTTTGGGTTGGGGAAATTTGGAGCAGAGTAAGTTGTTCTTTTTAATTTTTACTTAAAGATACCAAATTCGAGTGGCACACTAAAACCCTAGGAAGCGCAGCACTGGTAGAAACATTGACAATTTCAGATTAAATGGCTTCCTCATTAGAGTTTTCTAATTACTATTTTATTTATTTAGTTTTAATTTTACACCAAAGGGAATAAAAACCTATAACAACACCCCTCATTAATTTGCATTTATGGGGGAAGTGGTATAATGTTTGATAAGTGAAAATGCTGAGTTTAAAAACAGAGTGTTCCTAGGTCCCTGGTCCCAGAAAAGACCCAAGTCACCTAGTGGAGGCATCTGTCCCTAGAGGATCACTGTTTACCAGGCTGGGCCCTTACTATCACCATCTCCTGTTCTAGACAACTGGTTGACCTCTCTGCTCATTGGTTCACTACTCAGTGTGGGCTACTGGAATCCTTCCAGCTCTCCGTGACTCGTTTTCCCCATCAGTTGTACAGTCCTTTTATTAGAACTAAATACAGAGTTTGTGAAGGGAGGATGCCTTTCTGTCTGGGGCTCTTTTATCTGGCTTCTGCCTCTTGCTTTTCCTGCCCAAGTCACCTAGCCCCTCTGGCCCTCAAATCTCTCTGCCAAGGATGTTCAAAGACATCCAGATGTTTGATCAGATAGAGAGAATGGTTATCCTGGTGTCTGTCCCAAATTTTTATTATTATTAGTTGTGACCTAATTGTTTATAGTACATGATCTTTAGTAAGTGTCCTCCATTTTCTTATTCACAAAAAAGGTCCTCACTAGGTGATCTCTAGCTTCCTCTCCAGTTTTTGAATATTGCATTTTGGAAACATGGGCTGGGGTAAATAATGGAGCATTGATGTGGTGATTTGAGAGGCTGACTTCAGGAGAAGCTTTCAGTTTCATATATCTTGACATTTGATAGTGAGAGTCGAGGAAGGAAGACTTTAAGAAGGCTGTAAACAAGGGGGGAGTCAAGAGAAAGTCATTAAACTCTGAAGATGTAGACAGAGTTTCCATTGACAAACCAATAGACTGGGCCAATTTGAAGCTTGTTTACCTATATCCTTGATACCTACTTTTCCATTTGTCACTATTGACAAATGGAATCCCCTGAATCCCCCGTGCTTTTGAATCCTAGTCATACTTCCTCTCTTCTCTTCTCTGTGACCCCCAGAGCCCCAAATCCAGCTTCTGCATATGGAATCTGCTTCCATGCTGATTCCTCTAGTGTCTGCTCACCTGTTCTGCAAGACTTGTCTCCATCATTCTGCCTTTGGGAGTAACATCTGTCCTCCAGGGAATAGCTGGCTTTGATTTTGGCCTCTCCCCTGCCCTGTTGTGTCACTCTACACTTCAGCTTGGTTCCATTGTTGATTTCTAAAGTAGGTGCCACCATTTCTTCTGTGGTTCCAACTTGTACAGCTTGACTGTGGGATGGCATGGGATGAATGGAAACAAAGAGAGTGAGACAGGCGAAGGTTGCCTGACATTTTTCTTTTGCTTTTATTGTCATAACTTTTTTTTTCTTTCTGCCTAGGAAACAGAATTGTGAAGTTTATTTCAAGTATAAGTATCTCAGGAGAGAATCTATTCCAGTCCATGTTGTGAACTTTTGTATTCATCTTTCATCAACTTCTTTTCAAGCATCTGCTATAAAACAAGCTCTGTCTCAGGTCCCCTTGGGGCCACTAGTACTTGAGTGGAGGAGAGAATAATAATTTAATGAAAATAAAGGGCTGTTAGAGAGGTATGCGCACAGGATTTGGGGGTGCACAGGGGAGGGGACACCAGTGATCTACAGTAGTGGTTGAGGAGTCTTCTCAGTGGGAAGGACATTCAAGTTGGATCTTGAAAGACATTTTAAGTGGAGTAAGCAGCATAGTCAAAGCTTGCAGGAGTGGGACTGCCTGGCACTTTTAGAATGTGAATTGGTTTGGGGTTACTACAGGGTGCAAGAGGGGCAGCAGAAGATGAAGTTGTAAAGGCAGAGCCAGGACCAGGATAAGAAGTACCTGGGAATGCTCTGAGAAGGAGCTTGTCTGGTACTGATAGGGAATTATTGCAAACTCTAAAGGAGTTAAGTCTAAATGAATAAGGTCTGAGTAGAGGTGGTTTTATGCTGGGTGTCCCGTATCGTTGAAACTTTGAGAGGTCTGGTTTATAAGACCTGCAGTTCTCATTCCCCTCTGCAAGTCACCAGCCCATATTGATCTTCTCTGAAGGGCCTGGCGTTCGGCCTGGATCTCAACTTTTCTTTTCAGCCTCCGGGTCTTCAGGCGCGACCACCTGCTGCCTCCCCCACACCTTCTCTGACTCCAAGTGAGATGAATGAGTCTCGTTCCCCTCAAAGCCAGAGCTCAAGGAGAAGCTTTGAATAGATCATTTCTGACTGTATTTCTTCTCGGTGCAGTTTTCCCTCCAGCAAGGCACTATCATTAATTAAAGCAAACAAACAAAGCAAATCCTAAACAGCTGAGCTTCCTATTTTCAAAGACTCATAAACCTCATCAGCATAAAATAAATTAAAGTTGGAGCTCCCCTCTGGTGCAGACTTTCATCTGGATGGTGTGTTCCAAGCTTTGCTTTACTGTCTGGGATAGAGTTTTCTGGAATCTTCCCAGCACTCTGATGGGGTCGCCCTAAGATCTTGGAGAGAAATGGGCTCTGTCCCCGGCAGGCTGCTCCAGCAAAACTGGAAAGTTCAGGACACTTTTGGCCAGTCTGCCCCAGGACTCTGGGACATGGGCCTTTGGGCTGTGCTTATAAAGAGTATTTATGTATTTAGAGTTGTCCCTATTTGTGCTTGAGATCTGTAAGTTACATTTCATGTTATGTAAATTGTACCTCAATAATAATGTAAAAAGTCACCTGTTTATTAAAAGGTGTGTTCAGTGAGAGCTTGAGAAGCTTTTTCAGGAGAGGACCTTGAATATCAAAGGAAGGTGATGGCAGTAATCTTCTGTGGTTTGGGGTCATTTACTCTATTTTCTCCACTTCAGTTTCCTTATTTGAAGAGTGGCACAAGAGGTTTTCTGTTTTATTTGTGGGTTTCGATTCAGGTTTGTTGTTCGTCATCGTGGACTTATATTTAATCAATACTTGTAAAAACGCTTGAACACATCACCAGCAGCAAGAGTTGTAGTTACTCACTTTTTAAGACCTTGACAGCTTGAGGATTCCTGACACACGTTTGGGAAGATCAGAATCTATGGGCTGTTCAGCTCCAGGCGCTCCGTCATTTTTCAGATCTTTTCTTGGGTTGTGTGACGGTCACATCAGTGTCGCCGTCTTAGACGCGGGCTAGTCTTTTTGCTTGAGTTCTCTGTTGCTTTCTCATCCCATTACTTTGGGAACAAAAGCTTCAAGAACCCATAAAACATAAGGATGTTTTATGAGCTAAGAGGCTATCTGAACTTGTAGGAGAAACTTTTGGAGGCGCGTGAGTGTTGCTCAGAGCAGTGGATAAAGAAGATGTGGTGTACGCATACTCGGAAAGCTGCTTAGTTTTAAGAGAGGATGAACTCTTGCCATGTGTGACAATGTGGTTGGGCCTGGAGGGGGTGATCTTAAGTGAAGTAAGTTAGAATGAGAATGACAATGACAAGGGCTTCTCCGGTGGTGCAGCAGTTAAGAGCTGCGCTGTGGAGCTGTCGGCAGCGGTGCCGTGAGTTCGAAGCGGGCCGGGGAGAATCCCACATGGCGCGGCAGACCTCTCCTGCCTCGCCCGCTGCTCCCCTCAGCAGTGTATTTCTGATCTGCCTGTTCTGCTCCCCACTCTGTCTCTGGTGAGCCCTCTTGCAGCCCCATGCCTCTGACCTGTACCCCAGCATTGTATGCATAAATAAATAAATCTTTGAAAAAAAAAAGAATGAGAATGACAAGTGTGGGATGGCTTCACATAGAGTGGAATAGAGAGAAACAAACCAGAACAAACCCTTGAAACCTGACAGCTGAACTGAGGCTACGAGGAGGAATGAGGATTGGGCTGGAGAAAAGAGGGGAGAGTCCCACGGGCTGTGGTGATTATGGGGCTTTGGTGGTGTGTATGGTGTGCTAACACATCTGAAGTGGTGTAAACCTGCATCCCTAAAACATATACAGTTGTAAATCAATGTTACCTGAAACATAATTTAGCAAAAAAAAACAAAAACAAAAAAACAAAAAAGTCAATTGTACGGTGTGTGGACTATAGCTCCCTAAAAATGCCGGGGACACATCCTTTCCCATGGGGAGATGAGTACTCTGCTAGCCTCTTCCTGGCGGGCAGGGATTTACAAGCCACGTTTGGCAGAGGTGATTCAGCTGTTCCCCCAAACATTTTGATTTTGATTCTGTTTAAAAAGTAAATTTTCCCTCCTTCGAAACCATGATCACCAGGCTGCATGAATGGCCGACGCTTTCTGGTGACACTTGAGCAGCGCGGAGACCTCCAGCCCGGTTTTCGAGGTCGTGGTATACGTTTGATCTTTTTGTTCATTTTATTCTGATTTTACAATGAAATTTCTCCTTTCGTGTCTGTGCCCATGTTTGGGCTTACGGTAAAATTTGTGGGGAGAGCTCCACCGCGTGTTTGCAGTCCAGGCTACCCTGCCCCTGGGCATGACCTGGTCACAAGAATGTCCGGCTGTGGCATCATCTATGCTCCTCTGGTGCCGGGGACCCGGGACCCCCAACCCGGCCCGTGCTCTGCTCGTGGGTTTGTGAGCATCACGGAGTGGGCTGTAATCTAGCGTGTCTGATGAACTGAGCATCCAGCAAAATGACCCCCACACCACCGAGAGAGAAATGACACTCAGGGAAAAGTGCCCAGAACGTGTGAGCAGCAAAGGGTCTGTTTTGTTAGTATTCAGAGCATTTTCACTATCAATGTGAAAAAACCAAAGAATGCCTGGCAAAAGGATGTCTTAAATAGGGCCACAGGGGGCCTCCCTGGTGGTGCAAGGGGTTAAGTCTCAGCACTACGAAGCTATCACGGCCACTGCAGCACGAGTTCGATCCCCGGCCAGGGGGCTGACCCATATGGTGCAGTTGGCACCTCCTGTCTCCCTGCTGCTCCCCTCAGCAGAATATTTCAGTAGATCCATCACCCCCCACACCTCTGGCCTGCACCAGCTCCTGTGTGCATAAATAAATAAATCTTAAAAAAAATAAGGCTGCAGGGAGAAAGACTGCATTGGCAGTAAACATGCGTTATGTTGTTCAGCATTGTTCAGCTAAAGAACTGGAACATCTCGTCCTCCCTAGTCGGGTAGGTAGTGGTTAAGGGGTACGGTGAAGCCTGTTGCTGTCGGAGAAAGGTATAATGGGCACTTTCACATTGTATAGTTCTTTGTAGGAGTGGAAATTGCTGCTGCCATCTCTTTTTAGAGGATTTGGGTGATATGTGTCAAGAAAAACAAGCACCCCCTTTTGATAAGTAGTTTCCCTTCTGCAAATTTATTCTGCAGTTGCCCAAAATATGTCATTTTCTCTTTTGTTTGTAATAATAACAGTACACCAGAACTGCTAGGTACGACTTGAGTACCCATATGCGATCAGTAAAATTCTGGTACCGGCCTCCCTGGCAGCGCAGTGGTTAAGCGCTGCACTGTGGGGCTGTCGGCAGCAACACCAAGGGTTTGAAGCCCAACAGGGGAGATTCCCACATGGCAAGGCAAACCTCTCCTGCCTCCCCTGCTGCTCCCCTCAGCAGTGTATTTCCATGGATCTGTCTGTTCTGCTCCCCACTCTGTCTCTGGTGAACCCTCTCACCAACCCACACCTCTGGCCTGTACCCCAGATTGTATGCATAAATAAATTAAAAAAAATCCTGGTACCACAATTTAATGCAACACTGTAGAGCTTAAAGAAAAGCAAGAATGACAGAAGGACAGAGGGAGGAACGGGGGAGGGAGAGGGAGGGTGAGCGATTAGATAAATATACTGGGTGCTGCTATTAGGGAAAAATGTTCAATATAGGCTAAAAGAGAAATGTAAGGTATAAAATAGCAATATGGTACCATCACATTTCAATAAGAAGAGGGAAAAAGAACATTTTCCTTGCATTGAAAATTTCTGAAACGAGATGCAAAAGGAAAATCAAAACCAAAAGAAAATAACAAAAACCCTAGTAGTGGTTGGCTCTGGGATTTGGCATTGGAATTCAGAGAATGAGGAAAGGTGTGCAAGGGCTTCTGTGTGGGTTCGGTTTCTTTTTCTTTCTTTCTTTTTTTTTTTTTTTTCTTGACACCGAGCATGTGGATCTTTAGTGAAAGGAAAACCTTTTAATAAGAAATACCTTCTGTTCTTTGCCAGTTACCCTCTGATGATGCCCTAGTTCTGCCCCATGTTTGATTCTAGACTTCTAATTTTTTTTCGCATCTCAATACCCGAAGATTTGTTTTCAGCTGGGGATGGTCCTGTGGTCTTCGGATAGCCTGACTTCTTAGACGCCATCACATTTGGTTGACTTACCCCGATCGCCCCATGGAAGCACAGCAGAATTGGGGGTACAAGAACACCAAGGTTATCCCTGCTCCCTGTTCTTAGTCAAAACCATTGGCCATGTGGGTGGACTCTCCAGCCGCATGATGTGGGTTTAAGGCTGGGCTCTTCTACTTTTTGGTGACGTGTCCTTGGGCCTGTTCTTTGACCTCTCTCAGCTCCGTTCCACATCTGTAAAATGGGACTGCTCACACTGTCAACCAACCTGGGTTGTCTAGATCAGCAGTCCTGCTACTTATAAAACATGTGCATCTCCTGGAACGCGGTCCTGCCCGCGCTGGGTAGCACTGTTCTTTCATCTTACGTCTAGAGGCGTGTCCAGCTCACCTCTATGTTTTAGTTTCCTTGTGGTTAATTTACGATGGTTCATATCTCTTCCAGTTCACAAATAATAATTTCACACCGCATTTCTGGCATACACGTTATGAAGTCATACACAGCTTACCATTGTATCTAGTTGTTTGTGGTGTTTGATCCTTGGCTCGTTTAAATGAGGATCACATCGCCTGGATCTCATCCCAAGCCATGTGTGTGCTGTCTGATAGTGGCGAGCGTTTGGTGCTGAGGACTCAGACATAAAACATCTACTCCTGAAAGGCAGTTTAGCATGTAACTTGGAGAATTTTGGAAGCTGCCTATAGAATGAAAGATATCTGCCTATAATGTTATGAACTGAGGGGGCTGTTGGAGGAAAAACTGTGAGCAATTTTTTATTCCTGCAAGGGGTACTAGAGCAGAAGATGTGGAAATTGCCCTCCCTGAATCAGTACTTACCTTTCTGGATTCTAAGTTTTGCCCATTTGGTTGGCTTCGATACTCTGGATTTAATTTTCCCAATTAGAGACATTGAGCCTTACTGCCCTACTGCAGGTGGGTGGTGCAGGCAGATGCATCGCTAGAGAAAGGCGCACTGGGGCTGGCAGGAGCGCCTGGAGCAGCATCTTGTGTGCCAGGCCTGAGCTTGACTTAACTGTCTCCCTACATTTTCACCGTGCCCTAGACGTTGGGCATTTGACCCACGGCTTAGAGGGGTGCCTTTCCCTGCCCAGAGTTCTGGGTGAGCCTGATTGGTGGGAGCCAGGTCAGACCTACTCCTTAGCTCATCTGTCTTCTCTCTCATCTTCTAGTCTCCTTGCTTAACTTTGTTTCATGAACAACTGCGTATGTGTTTAATCTCTTTCCCTGGAGTCAGTAATATGTGCGGTTGGTTACGAAGGGGATTTGATTTGAGAGGGATTTTGGAAAACCAGCTCAGGGCCATGCAGTGGGGGAGGGTGAGCACCCAGTAGTACAGTGATGGGCACGGAAATCCCCCCTCCTCACTTTGTCTCCCCCATTGCCTGACTCCGCTCTGAGGAAGGAAACTGAACCACACTTTCCTTACGTGCGAAACAAGAATATTACCTGCGTGGCAGAATGTATGCAAAAAGGAAATGGCAAGAGCCTGTTAAATGCTCGGTGCAGTTTTTGGCCAAGGGCAGGTGCCCCCATCCTGCTTTATGGACCCTCAGATGGTGGCACTCCCCAGGGGTTCCAGGACTGGAAATGAAATGTCTGGCACATTTTTGTGCTCCGCTCCTATTAGCATTTTTTTTTTAACCAGGATATCTTTGCATGGAAATAACAGCCTTAAAATAGGACGTTGGAAAGGGCAGATCTCCAAATTTAGCCCCATTCCAGGCTATGTAGACCAGAGAGCTACTTACTCGCTGCCCTTGAGTCTCAGCGACCTCCTAGAGTCAGTGTCCTCTTCCTGCTGCGTGGGAACCTGGGCTCTCTGCTGCTGACAGGGAGGGAAACAGTAAGAACCCACACCCCATATGGGCTAGAAAGATCTCCCTGGGTGCTGACCACTGCCCTTCCAGGTGAGCTTCTAGAACTTTTCCTTTGAAGATTTATTTATTTATGCATACAAGCTGGGGTGCAGACCAGATGTATGGGGTGGTGGGAGCAATCACCAGAGACAGAGTGGGGAGCAGAACAGGCCGATCGACTGAAATACACTGCTGAGGGGAGCAGTGGGCGAGGCAGGAGGGGTCTGCTGCGCCATGTGGGAATCTCCCTGGTAGGGGATCGAACTCGTGCTGCAGTGGCTGCAGACAGCTTCAAAGTGCTGCGCTTAACCCGTCGTGTCACCAGGGAGGCCCTAGAACTTTTCCTTTGAAAGGCAAATGTCAATTTCCCCAGAAGGAGCACTGGACGCCTGACTCTGGGAAAGGAGGGCAAGTCTGTTGTAAATACGCCCAGGGAAGCTCGCTGTTAGAGCAGAGAATGAACCACGCAGGAGGAGGTTGAGTTGGGTCATTCTCATTGTTTCCTTCCCAGAAAAGACAAACTCCAGGAAGAAGAGGTCGTGGTCAAGACCTAATGGTCAAACACACTCTTTATATTAAGCCTGTCTCACCCCTTCTCTGTCTGTGAAGCTCTAAGATTAAAATTGATTTCTGAATTGACCTTGAGACCCTCTAAGTGTCTTGCTCATTAGAGACATCTCCAGTTAGTTGCAGAACTGTGTTCAACCTCGAGTTGACGAAGGTGTGATTTTCTCCTACTTCTGATTATCCAACATTGGCGTGAGCGTGAGCGTTTTCTTGCGTGTGGCTGTTTGAAGCTACGTAAACGTGGCATGGTGATGCTCTTTTTCTAGAAAACAAGCTTTTCTGACAATCTCACTTGTCCACAGCACAGTGGGATGTGTCCAAAGCAGGTAGAAAGCCCCTAGGGGCTCGAATGACGACCCCAGAGTCCACTCACCATGTTCTGTGGAAGTGACGGAGAGCTCAGGAACTATTGAAAGCCTGAAGTGGCACTTTTGGGTTTAGGGACAGAGCATCACCCATTTCTCTGTGACCCATGAGAGTATTTCTCCATTTAACCCCAGTGATGTGGTTTATGTTCATATGGGTACTACATGTGATTAATAAATACATTTTATTCAGACACCCTGTTCACGAGAATCACACATATGCAAATAAAGATTTGCCATTCACCACTCAGGGACATCATCCTGATAACTAGACTATTATTCCCAGCATACACCTGCCCATAATGTATGGAATGAGCCAATGAGGGTAGAACAGAAGGAATATGATATTAGGTCGCCGGGAACGCCTCACTTCTGAGCCGCAAAGAAGTGCTACTGTGATTTTGAATCTAGCCAACTGCATTTTTGATCATCCCTCTGCTATATGGACAACCCATTGCCCCTAAACCTGCCCCCCATATTTGTTCACATGTGATCTCTTGTACATAATCATTGCATCGCCCACCCCCACCTCCTCCTGCCACTCCCGAGCTGAGAATAAAGCCTGACCACCATAAACATTTCTTCATTACATGGTAACTATTTGGAAAGGGATTTTAGAAAATGCCAGTTAATGAATTTTTCAGCAGAAGCTGTCTGCAGCCACAGAAAGCATGATTAAACTTTAATTAAAGTATACTTAATTAAATCCTATTGGCTGGAAGTAAATGGAAAAAGTGATCAACCCTCCTTGACTGTTTCCATCAAGCCTTATGTGCCCTGCCTGGGGGTTGCGCCGGCAGAGAGAGAGAGAGAGAGAGAGGGAGAGAGAGAGAGAGAGACGCCCTCACTGCTGGGTGGTCACGTCTTCAGTTCCTCTTTGCTTTTCGAACAAAGTAACTGCATGTAAAGAAATCAGTTTTAAGCCAAATAGCTGTGTTCTTTGAATTTTATCTTTATCTGTGTAGCACAAGGTGTTGGGCACGTGCCTTGAGGTCTTTTGACTTTTCCTGTGCTGGGCTTTTGTGGCAATTCCTTCTCTCTGGTCGAGAATGCTCCCTTCTGGGTGGATTTCCATATTTTAACCATTCTTTAAGTTCATTTATCCCCTTTCTCTGATTAAGCTCTCAGGGAATTCATCTCAAATGGAAGAAGGGGTGAGCAAATTTAGGGGAGAGAGCCCTGTAAATTAATCACCTTGCTCTTGGGAGATAGTTTGTGGTTTGAGGAAAAAAAGTGATGTAGGGAGAATCCCCTCTGTAGCCTCCCCTTAATAGGCATGTGATGAAAATCCAGTTATCGAGTCTATTCCTAGTACTCGGGTTCTCTGGAAAAAATCCTTCCTTAAGCAAGCAACTAATGAAAAATTATCTGAATGGACATGGTGATTCTGTCAGCAGAACTAAGGATAAACACGTCTGGGTGAGGACAGTGGAGGGAGCCACTCACATTAGAAGTGAGGACATCTCAAGGATGATGAAGGATCGTTATTTTCCAAGTCAAATCCAAGATCCTAGAGACTCTAGTCAACAAGTCCAGCTGGGGCCAGGAAGCAAGAGGCCCTGGGCAGAAAACGGCTTTGCTCTTTCCAGTGTTGTTCACTTTCCAATTCACAGCCCAGAGCTGGACAGCTGGTGGCTCTTGTCCCTGGGGTGGGCCCTGGGCCCAGCTTACCCCGAGGAGGTCCCACCGCCTCTGCGGGTTGGTTCACTGTGGGCTGTGGACGTGGGAGGATGGATGAGGGGCCTTGGTGCCTTTTTATTCCCTTAAAGATTTATTTATTTATGCATACAAGCTGGGGTACAGGCCAGAGGCGTGGGGCAGCAAGAGGGTTCACCAGCGACAGAGTGAGGAGCAGAACAGGCAGATCGACCGAAATACACTGCTGAGGGGAGCAGCAAGCAGCGGGCGAGGCAGGAGAGGTCTGCTGTGCCATGTGGGAATCTCCCTGGCCGGGCATCGAACTCGCGTCTCTGCTGCCGACAGCTCCACAGCACAGCGCTTAACCGCTGTGCCACCGGGGAGGCCTCTTGGTGGCAGCTTTAAAGTTGTTGGTTCCAAGAGACAAATGGCCTTTCTAGTCACATTCTGACTGAAGAGGCTGCTCCCAGAGCTCCAGGGGCCACAGAAGGGGTCCAGTAGTGACTGGACTCACGTCCTGCTTTGTGAAGAAGCTGTGGAGAAAGGCAGTGCCCAGACGCTGCCTGGCGGGGGTCTACTTCTGGGGCTCACGGGCAGGGAGACGCAGTGGAGCCATCTCCAGTGTGACCCTGGGTTTAATGAAAGCTGTGCTTGGGGTGATTAAAAGAGGAAAACATTATCTTGGCCTCCCTGATGGTGCAAGGGGTTACGTTTCGGCACTATGAAGCTGTCCACAGCCACAGCGGCGCGAGTTCGATCCCCGGCCAGGGAGCTTCCCACATGGCGCAGCAGACCTCTCCTGTCTCCCCGCTGCTCCCCCCAGCAGTGTACTTCAGTGGATCCACCTATTCTGCCCCCCACTCTGTCTCTGGTGAATGCTCTCACTCCCCCAACTCCTCTGGCCTACACCCCAGTTCTTGCATGCATAAATAAATAAATATTTTTTAAAAAAGAAAGCATCGGCTTCTCGGGCCCAGACACGACACATGGAAGGCCAGTGGGTATCGCTGTGAGCTTTCCTCTGGCCCTACCCTTCACAACACTGCAGAGGTCTCCGGTGTGTCTCACCTCAGCATCTGTAAATCCCACCCCACACCCACCACAAAATGTCCAGTCACCATCCTCCACTGACCTGTTCCCTCTCCCCCCCCCCAAGTCTCCTCTGGGAACCACTGCTCTGTTGTCAGAGTCTTATAACTTGTTTTTGTTTTATTGGTTCAATTGTTTTTCTCCCCCTCCATCATATTTCAGGCAGGTTTGTCTTTCTCTTTCTGACTTATTTCACTCAACATCTCTCCTCAAGATTCATCCGTGCTGTCACAAATGGCAAGATTTTTCTTTTTCAAGGCTTAGTAGTATTCCACCATGTATGCAGAGCACATCTTCTCAATCCATTCATCCATTACTGGGCACTTGGGTTGTTTCCGTACCTTGACTGTTGTGAATAGTGCTGCAGGGAATGTGTGGATGCAGTTATCTCTGAGCCTGTAGCAGTGGCTACACAGTTTTATAACTGATAACAGTTTGCCATTTACTAAACACTGTCGAAAGAGCCTCAGATGGTAGGTGGTTGGTTCACTGCCATACTCAAGGTACTCGAGGGTCTCAAAATGAAGGCTGTGATTTGAGTCCTCACAGCGGATTGCAATGACTAGGGAAATATTTAATAATACAAATTCCAAGCGTCCACCTCAGACCTGTTGTAGAAGAACAGCTCTGCCTGGCTGGTAGGCAGAGGAATCTAACTTTTATGAAGTGATTATTGCCCAGCCGGCTTGGTGCAGGGCTGACAATCCCCATCTGAGATGGAGTGGGTGAGTGAAGCGATTTGCCAGAGAACGAATAGCTAGTAAATAGCAGAGCCAGGTCCAAACCCAGCTGTGTCTTTTACTGCATGTTGAGCTCTTTCTACTGGAACCGGGGTTCGACAGTTTGATAATGTTTCATAATAATCAAAGACAGCGGGGAAAGAAACTCCTATTTGTTGCGCTCTCTCGTGCAATAGCACTATTCATATATTTTTATCTCTTCGTATGGTAACATCACAGGGTGAGTATTTCCTACTGCCATTTTGCAGATCAGGATACTGAGACAAAGAGCTCAATATCACATTTGTGGCCCCATGGCTTAATAGGAGAGTAGGGAAAGATCCATATCTGCGGTGTCTGTCGGGCGACTTGTGACCTATGCATACAGGTATTTTTCTAGATTTCTGTACTTTAAACATTAAGAGTCACGTAAACTGTGGTTTTCAATTTTATGTTTGATTAAAATTAGTAATTTTATTCAAAATAGGGAAAATAAAATTGAACAGAAGAGTTTTCATTTTATCCTCAAAGAGAACCGAACTAAGGATCTACCAAGTCATCACCAAAGCAAGGTCCTCTCCCATGTTCTTCTCCAAGCACAGGGTCCAAGGGCTATCAGCATCATCTGGGACCATGACAGAAATTCAGGGCTCTTGGGGTCACCCCCCCAACTTCCCCAGAATCTGTATGGATTCTGTCGATTCTGAATATGCATGGTAACAGAATCCCCAGGTGATTTCTGTACACAGTGTGGAGCTCTGGACTCCCCCCAAACCACTGGAAGTCACATAGCTTATGGAGAAGTAGCAGGTGTATGGTCTTGTCCTTGCCAATGCCCATGTGTGAGGGGGTCGTTGCAGAGCTCAAGCCCAGCAGATGGCTTGTAGGTAGTACTAGGGTTTCCGATATAGAAAATATGCGTATTTATTTAACTTGTTGTCAGGGTTAAATCACTAGAATGGGAAGCCTCGAACTTGGAGCTGCAAACAGAGCAGGGCACTTCTCGTGTGTGGGTCTGGAGCCAATGCTTTTTCATCTTGAGGAGGTTTATTGTTGAACTTCTGCTGGGGGAATTTATAAGCTGGATTGCAGAGACTTGTCAGGGCATAGAGCTTATATAACTGAAATAAAAAATAAAAAAAGCACTATGACTCCATTAGTCATATTCCTTTCCTGATAATAGGCAGAAAATAGTGAATTGAAAATCCTGGAAAAAATTCCTGACTATTGGCCGTTGTAGTTACTAGGATCTGTGGGTTTTTGTTTTTTGTTTTTTGAAGTTGTGCAAGAAATAACTTATTAGCAAAAACAGTTCCCCTCAGCAATCATTTTAAATTTGGTTTTATGAGGACTGGCTCGTAAATGAATCTGAGCAGTAAAAATCATCTTGGCAAATGGTTTTGTGTCTACTTTCGGCCCAAGCTAGAGAAATCTACATTTTGCCCAAAGCACACAGAATCTCCATCAGCATGAGTCTGATAATGAGACAGTAATTGGTGTGTAAGCCGTTCATTCTCCAAGTTTTCTCACGGGGCATAATTTGTCTCTTATTTGTCGGGGATGGGCTTCGGGAAACAACACGACCATTCACGATGGCAGGGCGAATGCACGAAAACATTATCATAGCTGGGATGAGTGGCCCACTATGGATTTATGTCAAGAATGTTAATGATTTGTTTATGAATAAGTGGGCCTGTCGCATGGAGAAACAGTAGCCTGCAGAACCGCTGAATGGGCAATTTGCTTGCAGAGGATTCGTGGAGGAAATAAATCGTCTTGCCAGGCCTCTCGCCTCTCTTAAGTCTCTACTGTGAATTGACTTTGGGACTTGAAATGGTGGCATTTACCTTACAAAATCCTGTGCTTGCCGCGGCTGATCTTGTGACTCTACATTTTCTTGATTTAATACGGAGAAAGACTATCTCTTTAGGATTGAACCTAATTTGTTTTTGGTAAATATTGTGAGAAAACATTGAATGAAAGCTCATTAAATCTCCCCACCCACTTCTTTTGACTGGTAGATAAAAGCCAGTTATTGCCAGGTAGAGTCCAGGAAATGACAAATAAGTTCAAACTGCATAATTACCCACATGCATACATACACATAGATTGATTTAAAAATGTGTGTGTATGTGTGTTTATATTTGTGCATATAATATGTGTGTGTAAGTAGCTTGTAGGGTAAATGCTTACGCTGACTTTAATAATGCATATTCTAGCTACTTTTAAAAGTTCACCTTTTGGGGCCTCCCTGGTGGCGCAGCGGTTAAGCGCTGTGCTGTGGAGCTGTCGGCAGCAGCAATGCGAGTTCGATGCCCAGTCAGGGAGAATCCCACATGGCGCGGCAGACCTCTCCTGCCTTGCCCGCTGCTCTCCTCAGCAGTGTATTTCTGATCTGCCTGTTCTGCTCCCCACTCTGTCTCTGGTGAAGCCTCTCGCCACTCCACACCTCTGGCCTGTACCCCAGCTGTATGTATAAATAAATAAATCTTTAAAAAAAAATAAAAGTTCACCTTTTAATGAATGATGTTGGCTTTCTCTTAAAAAGAAATTCAGAGTTAAAAGGTATGCTATTTACATAAAAATTAATTTCTCCCTTTTTCAGTCTGGGATAGAATTAGTATAGTCAAGTATTTTGTGATTTATATTCAAAGGGTCTTAGTAAAATCTAAGTTACTTTACATAAAATTCTAATTGAAGTGTGAGAAGTTTCATACCATAAATAGGAACTAAAGGATAGTATATAGTCGGAGAAAATGTATCGTTTTAATAATTGTTTTTTAAAAGATTGATTTTCGCACACAAGAACTGGGGTGTAGGCCAGAAGTATGGGGGTGAGAGGATTCACCAGAGACAGAGTGGGGAGCAGAACAGGTGGATCTTGAAACAACTGCTGAGGGGAGCAGCGGGGAGACAGGAGAGGTCTGCTGCGCCATGTGGGTCAGCTCCCTGGCCGGGGATCGAACTCATGCTGCAGTGGCTGTTGATGTCTTCATAGTGCTGAGACTTAACCTCTTGGGCCACCTGAAAATATGTAATATTTGAAAATAAAAGTGCCATCTGGATCCACTAGTCAGAAAGCACCTGGATCAAAGATTCACTTGACCAGGGTCCTGCAGTCCCGCCTGCTCTGTGGTGAGAAAGTCGTGCGGTCAACCCTCCAGTCAGATCTCCTGTTCTTTCCACGGTCCAACCGCACAGGATGGAAGCCCATGGGACCTGCCCCCGGGGTGCCTCTCCCCCTCTGCATTGCCTTCATGAGTGTTCAGGCAGGTAGACCAGTTTACCAAATGTACTCAGAACAAGACGGTGGGCACAGATGACCTGCCAGGGATCAGAGAACTCCTTGCCACCATGCAAATATCTTGGGCTTGGGCTTTATCTGATGCTTCAAGGGGTCTGTGATCTCCCCAAAGAGCAAATACCAAAATTTCTCATATACCAAATCTTAGTGTGTGTTTAATCCTATTGCATTCATCCTCCCCCTCCTCCCCTACACCCTCCCCCTCCTCTCCTTCCTCCTCCTCCTCCATCTCCTTAGATGTGATTGTAGTGGGATTATTTTGATGAGTGCAGAAAGTACATCCCACTCTCCTGAAGTCCCACATGGTCAAAACTGGTGTCCTTACTCTTGTTTTTGTTAAAAATGGAAATGGCTGGGCCTCCCTGGTGGCGCAGCAGGTTAAGTCTCAGCACTGTGAAGCTATCCAGAGCCACTGCAGCACGAGTTCAATCCCAGGCCAGGGAGCTTCCCACATGGCGCAGCAGACCTCTCCTGCCTCGCCCACTTCTCCCCTCAGCAGTGTACTCCAGTCTATCTGCCTGTTCTGCTCCCCACTCTGTCTCTGGTGAATCCTCTCACCCCCCCACCTCTGGCCTACACCCCAGCTCTTGTATGTATAAATAAATAAATCTTTAAAAAAATGAAAATGGCTTTCTTCTGCTCAGGAATCTTCTATTGTAAGCAGCACTGCAGGTGATTCTGAGGCAGAATGAGATCTGAGGAAAGACTACAACCTCCTGAAACTACTTTCTAGATTTAGCTTCTGCTCATTTTTTCTGGGACAAGATCTATAGTTTTATTTAGATTTGCAAAGGGGTCTGACATTCACAGAGAGTTTATGAATTGCTGTTCTTGAGTATGGAATGTAGAACTTTGTTATAACCATACACATGTTGCTTTCCTCCACTCTCCGTTTTTTAGATTGCATTATTTCTTTTTAACAAGGTGATGATTTACAACACTGTGTATGGTTTAGAGGTATAGGTTCATTCCTCTTCAGATGCATGTGACCACGGCACCCCACACCCACCACTGAGCCTCCCATAGTCCTTTGCAGTCCATTGCCCCCCTGCCTTTGCTCCCTAGTCCCTTACTCCCCCTGTGGGAGCCTCAAATAATTGTGCAGTTTGATTTCTATGGTTTGTTTTGGTTTAGTTTTCTGTCTGTTCCTCTGTTTTGTTTCTCTATATTGCACACATGAGTTCAATCATCCACTCTTTGTCTTTCTCCTTCTGACTTAGTATATATGAATTTGGACTGGGGAAGGAGACGGGTTAAATTCACTGGAAGTGTGATGAAGTCATCTAATAATTGGAGCACTATTAGAATAAATTATTTTTACTTTCCAACTAAAAGACAAGCACTACTACTTTTGAAAAACCACTTTGTGCACTTTGTCAATACAGAGTAACATGGTTATACCAGTTGATGATCAGGTGACATTGCAGAAAGATTATGTTATAGATGCAGAAGTGTATGAATTAGACCTGACCCAGCCACGTGGACCTTCATACTCTTATGGTACAACAGGCAGGGCAGCCTGAAAATCCTTTCTACAGTCATCCCCACCCGGCCCTCTTGGAGGTCTTGAGCCCTTGCCAAAGCTCTCGTCTGCCATTCATGTTCATTAATGACTCAGGGCAGACACGGTGCTGGTATCGATAAAATAATCATGTTGTCAAAGCAATTGACGTGAGTCCTAAGAAAGACTCTTCTTTGAGGTTCAAAGAGAGAAGCGAATAAAGCAGATCGGTGCCTGCTCTGGTCTCCCCCCAAACTCCCTGCTCACAGGGACTTTTTGCGGAGTCATGATAAGAACCTTACATTCTTCAGGCAGGTTTTCTGTGCTTCCAGACAGTCAAATTAGTAGGTAGTTTTACTCGCGGGATTAGGTGTGCTTTTTTTTAAGGAATATTTGACAGTTGTTCCCTGGAATTGGCAGGGTTCTCTCTGAGAGTGAAGATATAAATGGTTTAAGTAACAGCTTCACTTCTATGTCTTTTCACATAATAGCAGGTGGCAGGGAGGAAGCATAGACCTAAAAACATTGTGGGAGCTGCAGTCGTGTGGCTTGGGCTGGTTAAGACAGGGAGTTGTGAGAAGCAGCGGAGCAGTGCAGGGTCCCAAGGGCAAGGCCGTGGAGGAGAAGATCGCAGAGGGGCTTGTGGTGTGCGCCCGAGCTGGGACTGGCAGTGGCGGTAGCCGCTCGTGAACTTAGGAGGTCGGGGCCAAGGGACCCTCCAGCGGAGGCCTATGTTCTTCTTGGATGCTGAGCCTCACCAGAGTCTGGTTTTGAATCCTTTATTTCCCGGATAAGCGTGCCTTGACTACCCTGTGCTAACCAGTGCTCTAGTTTCTGGTAATTACAGGTCGAAAAGACCTTTCCCCTTTCCCGGGGTTTAGGCATAGCGGGGACTGGGGATGGGTAAATGCTGAGATAAACTATAGAGATTTGAACCAGCTTACCTAGATATGAGGGCTCAGATGGGGGCAGAGCCACTGCCTAGAGCAGACCCATTTAGGTGTGAATTCAGCCACCTACTCTCCTCTCAGTTTTGGTAAAATCTTTGGCATGTGCTTCCCTGAAACAGCTCGGTTATTCGGTCCCTATAAAGACAGGGAGCACAGGCTGATGTGCTGACCAGAGGGAGAATTATAATAACTCCGTAGATGGCCTTGACCCCCTGTACGGTGGGCCTGGGATGTGTGGAGAGAGTGAAGCTGCTGTTGCCAAGTAGCTACGTAGCATCATGTTCCTTACTCAAGTTCTGTCCAGTGATGGATTCTGTCCTCCTGCTGGAATCCAGAGAGGAGGCTGGAGTTTCAGACTGACCTCTTGGAAGTAGTGATGACACCATGACAATTCACCTAAAATCATGTGTGTGTGAAGACACTTACAATTAAATTTCAAAATTAAATTGATTTACTTATGTGTTTCATCCTACAGGCAAACTCTGTTGCAGAATACTGAAATGATGGCATACTGGAGGAATTCATTGCTTTAGATAAAAAAATAATCTTAGATTTTATATGGACTTAATTTTGATTAGAAATAGCTCACTCATCTAAAAGTGGTATCTGCCTTGAAATATTAAGGAGTCTACTTTAAATTCAGTCATGGGGTTAGTTTGCAGATGTCCTAGCTCTTAAACCTGCCAAAGAATTACTTATCATCTGTTTCCTTGTTATTTGAGTAATTTGATTTTGTTGTTTTGCTGTAGTCAACCTCCAAGATGCATAGCTATTAAAGGTCTACCGTGGTAGCGCAGCGGTTGAGCGCTGCGCTGTGGAGCTGTCGGCAGCAGGAATGCGAGTTCGAAGCCCAGCCAGGAAGATTCCCACATGGTGCGGCAGACCTCTCCTGCCTCGCCACTGCTCCCCTCAGCAGTGTATTTCTGATCTGCCTGTTCTGCTCCCTGCTCTGTCTCTGGTGAAGCCTCTCACCACTCCACACCTCTGGCATGTACTCTAGCTATATGTATAAATAAATAAATCTTAAAAAAAAAAAAGCCTACCGTGGGCCAGGCAGTGTTCTAGGTTCTAGGCCTCTGGTACCCTGGCAGGCGTTTGACGGGCAAGAGAATTCCTGCTGCCCAGGTTGACTTGCACATGTAGGGAGAAGGCCACAAACAGCCCAGCAACAGACGGAAACTTCATACAATAATATCACGTCACCTGGCCGCAGGTAGTGTTGATTCTGTGTGGGAGGTCAGATGAGGTCCTGTGATGTGTGGTGGCACTGCCTTTGCTCAGAAGGAACAGGAGGGTCTCCCCGAGAACAGCGAAACAGCTGCCGTCTTGACCTTGAGCAGAGTTGAAGACTGAAAAAGCAGCATCTCTTGAACATTCGGGGCGGTAGACAGCGGGCGGGAGGAGCCGCCTGCCAGGGCTTGATGTTGGGAACAAGGTTCATTCTCGTGACTGGGTCTGGGAGGGAGAAACACAGAGGAGGAAACTGTGGCTGAAAGAGCATTCGGGAGTTAGACCTTGGCGGCCACGCCAGGGAGTGGGCAATGTCACTCATGAGCGAAGGGCACTGATGGGGTTTCTTAGAGTTGACCTATGACCCGTTCTTTTGGAAAGAGCACTGTCTGACTCGTTTTGGAGGCTGGACTGTGCCAGACAAAAAGTAAGGAGGCAGGGAGGCTAGTGACGAGGCTGGCGTACGAAGTTGGAGGAGCGAGGCTGAGAGTGTTTCCAGTCCAATTCCTGATGGATGAGGTGTGGGCTCGCGGAGGGAGACAGAAGCTAAGGGTGTCCCTGGAATATTAGCTTCAACAGCCAGATGCACACTGGTGACACCATTCACCAAGATGGGGAGGGCTCCAGGGAGAGGATGGTGGAATATTTTTTTGGGAAAGAACTGTGTATTCTGTGCCAGCCAGTTTAGTTATGAGATATTGATTGAGACATCAAATTAAAGATACCAAGGAGGCAAGTGTGTATACAACTCTAGGTCGCAGGGGAGTGGACTTGACTAGGCGTCTGTGTTTGAGTTTCTGGAATGTAGCTGGGGTTTGAAACCCTAGAGCAGCAAGAGTTTGCCGAGGAGACTGTGTGGGCCGAGAGGTGGTCTGAGAACAGAGGTCCTTTGCTGGCTGTCTAGCCAAGACCTTGAACTCTTGTACTGGCGTGTATGTCCACGGCTGCTGGGGGTGGGCGCTGAGAACAGATCGCTGCCTCACATTCTGTGAGTGTTGCAGAGTTATTTACGCTAATGTAAGAATCTCTAATAAACTGTGCAAAAACTTTGTGTGCTTTGTTTTATATCTTCCTAGTCCATTGGGAAGGATAATAAATTTGGGGAGGATTTATGCATAATTGTTCCCAAGAAATAGTTGTTTGTAAAGCTAAGATTACTTTCTCAACATGCCAATATTTCCTGGCCTCCTGTTACTTTAAACCTGAAAGTCATCAAGATGATTAGTTGTAATTGGTTGGGTTTTCACCAAGAACTCAAAATTTCCATTTTAGTTGTTCAGTACTACCACCACTTTATAACTCTGGGTTTTGAGCCATAATACTAGATGTTGAGTTGATTGAGTTTTCAGAGTGTTCTCTTTTTCTGAAGAAAAGAATAAAATGCATTGGAAATGGTTGTGAGAGAGTCATAAAGGAAAGACGATGATTCAATAAATATCCACATTCCATTATTTTGAGAATTTTAAAGAAAATGGACAGCCCCGCAAGGCATGGTGTGCTGGTTTCCACATTGTGAATCACAGAAATAAAGCGAAAGTGGATCCACTGCCTTCCATCATGATTTAGAGAGACTTTTATCATGGTACAGGTTGTCACTGTTTACCCCCTGCCCCCCCATACACGGTGTGTTTAACATCAAATGTACATAGTTTCTATAATCTTAATTATGTTGTTTTTGAATTGTATAATAGACTTTTTTAAATTTGTGCCTTAGGAAGGAAATACGTGATTTATAGCACACAACTGCATAAGCTAGATAAATCATAATCCCGAATTACTGTTGTTAAGTGGTGCCACATTCTTAGAATGTGTATTTTGAGAGTCAGGTAAGTACCTAATCATTTTTCACTGGTAGTGAGTATAATTTCCAAGGGACTTTAAAACAAAAAATAATGTCAAGAGCTTTTCCTGAGTAATTCTGTTATAAATTTTTGCAAGGGTTCCAAAGTTTGGAACTTAAGCTGCTAAATTTGATTTATAGCAATTAAATCAACATTTTTTATATAATTCAAATTCTTTGTATGCCTTTCCACCTCTACTTGGTTCCCTAATTTCTGAAATGGTTTGTTACTGTCTCATGATATCATTTATCATTTTTCTTTTTATTCTAATATATCTTATCCTTTATTTTATTCTACTATATACTGTCCATTATTACTTATTTACCTAATCCTATGTATTCTCACATACTGACATACACTGATAGGTAGACAGCAACATATGTATTATATTCTAGGATATATATTCTATGTACATTATGAAGCAAAGAAAATCAGTGATTATATTCGTGTCACTTATGGAACCAAGGTTTAGGTAAATATACACTCCAGGATAACTGTCAACCCTATCATCCTAAATTTGAATTGGAAATATCTGTGATTTATGTAATCTCATTTTTGTTTCATTTCAATGCATGTTCTCCTCAGTTTTTAAATTCTTTCTTATAAATGAAATAAAGCCTTGCCTTTTTCCTTCTGACATTTCACTTAACAAAATTACCTCAAGTTCTATCCATGTTGTTGCAAATGCCAAGAGTTCACCTTTTCAATGACTGAAAGGCATTCCTTTGTGTTTATACCTCATCTTCTCTATTCACTGTCTATGATGGTTACTTAGTTTTTTTCCGTATCTTGGCTATTGTGAATATTGCTGCAGTGAGCATAGGGTGAATATATCTTTTTATTAAAAAATATTTATTTATTTATGCATACAAGAGCTAGGGTGCAGGCCAGAAGTATGGAGGAGTGAGAGGATTCACCAGAGACAGAGTGGGGAGCAGAATAGGCAGATATGCTGAAATACACTGCTGAGGGGAGCAGAGGGAAGACAGGAGAGGTCTGCTGTGCCATGTGGGGGCAGCTCCCTGGCTGGGGATCGAACTCATGTTGCTGTGGCTACTGCTAGCTTCATAGTGCTGAGACTTAACCTGTTGCGCCACCAGGGAGGCCCCAGGGTGAATATATCTTTTCTAGTTAGTTTTCCTGTTCTTTGGAATAAAGAAAGAAACAAAGCAAATGAACCAAATAAAAACCTGGAAGCTGTCAACAAAATGGTGGTTCCCAGAGGGAAAAGGAGGCAGGGTGGGAGGAAAGGGTAGAGGGGGCTGATTGCAGGGTGGTGGGGTGTTCTTAGACCTTTGGGGGTGGGTGGGATGTGGTCTTTTTTTGAGGAGGTGTGAAGTTGTACCTTTAAAACTTGGAGATGCAGTGTTGTAATCCAAACTTACCTAAATACATAAATGAAAAAATAAGTTCTCTTTTTCTTCAAGCATATTTTATATGTTACTGAATATGCAAAATGGTTTTCTACAACTTTCTTCATTCCCTATAGCAAGCTACACATGAAAGCCTGCTTGTTCATTTCTGTTTTCAGAATGACATTCTCTCTCTCTTGTTCAAGAATATTTTCCAAAGCCCCTGTGTTGGTTTCTTCTTTTTTATTTTTGAAGACAAATATCTAAATTGTGAAAATTGACCTAATAATAAATCCTAGGTCTTACATTGCTTTAAACCAGCATTGGTGGGTTTTTTTTTTTTTCTTTTTTCTTTTTGGTATACTTTTTTCCTTCCCTTTTCTAATTCTGAGATTAACTAGTCATTTTGAAAAATTTTTTTTGAAAGCTTGGAAGTTTCCATATGCCCTTAGAATAGCTGTGGGTCTGCTCTAAGCCCAGAACAACAAATTAAATTTAATTCCCTCCTAGATTTTTCATTAGGCATTTGGACCAAGGCTCAGTGACAAGGAACTAGAGATTATTCTTGTTATGCATGGAGGTAATAGTCCCCTTTGACAGTGTCTTTCCATTCTGTGACTTCAGTCCTTCACCATCTTGCCTGCTCTCTTGGGAAGCCATTTTGAAAATAACATATGACTTCCCTTTCATTTTCTGAAACCAGTGTTTAATTTGGCAGGGGGCAAATTGTACTTTACATCAATTTTACTTGTTTTTATTTCTGGAAAAACTACACTGAAAGGTCATTTTCCAATAAGGTTATTATATAATTTTATTAAGTGCATACTATTTATTTATTGCATGTTAGTTTCTCTCTCTTCCTCCCCTCCCCTCCTCTCTCTTTTTCCTCTCTCCATGACAAATAACAAAACACAGCCCTCTTCAATAATAACCAGAGACTTGACTCACAAAACAGTGGTATTATCATTTATGCACCTGTGGTCTGTAGACTAACAATGACTGCAGATTTGTTCCTATTTCTCTCACTGGGAGATGGAGTCTAATTCTCCTTCTTTGGAATCTGGGTGGAAAGTAGTGGCTTGACTAACAGGATGTGGCAGAAGTTGAATATCACTGTACTATCCTGGTTCACATCTTGTGGACCAAAAGAACCAGCCCAACTGAACTCTGCTCAGATGCCAAATCAACAAAAGCATGAGATTTAGTAAGAAAAAAAAAAGATATTTTAAGGCACAAAGTTTTGGAGTAATCTGTTAGGTAGAAGTGATAACCAGAATAGAATATATACACTGATCTCTTAAATGTAGTGTGAGTGTAGTGAATAAGTAGCATTCTGAGGAAACTGCAGGGAATTAGGAGCTGGGTGATACAGATCTCAGGCCCAGTTTTGTTCCTAATAACCTGTGTGGCTGTGAGCAAATTGCCTGGCCTCTTAAGCTTTGTTTCTTTTAGATATAAGACAAAAAAGTTGACCATCATCACAATGATAGCAATAAAAATAAATCTCAATTTAATAAAAGCAAATGTTTAAGGCACTGAAGTCAGTGTTTTCATACAGTAATTTAATCCCCGCACCAACCCTGTAAACTGTAGGTATTGTTATTATAATTACCCTCATTATTAATACCATTTTACCTTTGGGGAAGCAGGTATAGCGGTATCAGGAAGCTGTTCTGTACGACCTATACGTATTTTTCACTTTGAGTCTGCTGTTACTCTGTTTCTAAGATTCTTCAAAATATTGTTTGTGAATTAGACTTTCCTATTTGTGATAGATCAGAAATGATATCTTTTTTTTAATTGTACCTAGAGACACTTCCAAGCAGTACAAAAGTAGTTTAGTAGAGGAAACCAGGAGTCTTCAGTGCAGTAATTCCTGATACTGTTGGTACATAAGGACAAGGGACTACGATGGTCAAAGGTTCTTCTTTTGCTCGTGGGTCCCACAGTGAGGCTGTCCCACTGGTGTCTGATGCACTCGCAATGGGGACCTCCTAGGTAGAGCAGGTGACACATATATGGAATCTGTAGAAATGGAGCATGCAGGAGGATGAAGAGGTACAACTGATGAACTGTTTTGTGTGTATAAAGACTGGTGTTTTCATCTTAATATAGTGAAAAATAAATTGTAAATATTTTGGTCCCCAATTTTCTTCTACTAATAATTTCCATTTGTATTTGTAGTTACACAGTGTGTTCATTGAAAGAAAAATGAAGGGAAGAATGCAGGAAGGAAAGAGGCAGAGAGGAGAAAGGGAAGCAGGTGGGAAGGAGGAGGAGAGAGGAAGGGAAAGAAGAAAGGAAAACCACTGACACGCGCTGGTTCCTGCAACTTGCCAGCCTTCTGCTCGGTCTAGCACCTTGCAGAGCACGTAGGCTATTTCAGGTTTACAGTTTAAAATATTTAGCATTTACATTTTTGAGATTGACTTGGTTTCCCAAAGCATGTGGCTAGTTAAAGGTGGAACTGGGTCTTGAATCCATCTTCATTTAAATCCTTGTTTCTGATAGATAGTACATCTGTCTCTCAGGCGCGTGCTCCTTGGTTCATGAGATTTATTTTACTTATATTTGCCACAGCAATTCTTTCAAAAATGTTACTTCAGTAAGGGTGCTGATTCACATTTTGCATAGCATTCACTGGTTGAAGTATTAAGAGTGTCTAATATAAGCTCATGAATGAACTTGCTGAGTGGATTGAAAAATATCCCTAAGCCCTTTAGACCTTAGTTGTGGGATGTGTATTAGCTGTTGAACTTGGATTTATTCACAGTGAAGATTTCTTTGAGACGCAGATGGATGTATTATTTCTTGTGATTTAGTAGGAATTACTTTTTTTTTTTTGGTGTCCTGGCTTAATTTTGACATCTTTTATATCTTGGATCTAAAAATCTGCTGTAGATACAAACAGGGAAATCTATATTTAAATCACTCCAGATATATTGGGCCTTTAAAAAGAATTCTTGATTTCCCATATATTAAAAAAAACTTAATTTTATTTCGTTTCAACATTATTATTTTTTTAAATATTTATTTATTTATACATACAAGTTGGGGTACAGACCAGAGGTGTGGGGCGGCGAGAGGGTTCACCAGAGACAGAGCGGGGAGCAGAACAGGCAGATCAGAAATACACTGCTGAGGGGAGCAGCGGGTGAGGCAGGAGAGGTCTGCCACACCATGTGGGATTCTCCCTGGCTGGGCGTCGAACTCACATCCCTGCTGCCGACAGCTCCACAGCGCAGCGCTTAACCGCTGCGCCACCAGGGAGGCCCTCGTTTCAACATTATTGTTTGAGTATGGAGTAGATTTTCTGAAAGCTAGGTCTTCTAATAAGATAGTTTTGTCAAGCATTAAAATTATTTTATAAATATTCTTTACAAAAATTTTGTCTTGGTACATTTTAGATAAATAATGGCATATAAATTTCTATTTTGTGGAATTTTTTTAAAGATTTATTTATTTATACATACAAGCTGGGGTACAGGCCAGAGGCGTGGGACGGTGAGAGGGTTCACCAGAGACAGAGTGGGGAGCAGAACAGGCAGATCAGAAACACACTGCTGAGGGGAGCAGCAGGCGAGGCAGGAGAGGTCTGCTGCGCCATGTGGGAATCTCCCCAGCTGGAAGTTGAACTGGAGTCTTCGCTGCTGACAGCTCCACAGTGCAGCGCTTAACTGCTGCGCCACCAGGGAGGCCCTATTTTGTGGAATTTTTAATGATAATTATTCTCCCTTTGAAAACTGGAACAAATCAAAAGATATCCATCGCTGCAACGTTTTTACCTTTTGACCCTCTTCACTCACCCCCCTCCCCAACCCCAGCCTCCCCTCCTGCCTGGACACCATTAATCTGCTCCCTATATCTGTGAGTTTGGTTTTTCATTTTAGATTGTACATATAAGAGAGATCATTTGTTATTTGCCTTTTTCTGCCTGATTTATTTCACTTAGCATCACGCCCTCAAGGGTTTAGCGGGGATTAGGCTCCCCACAGAGCTGGACTGTGCACCAGTGCAGGGGTCTGGGGGGAGACACCTAGTTACATAACAGCTCCCTTCCATTCCCTTGAGAGCGGATGGTCACCCAAGGAAGTTCCCTCTTTTCAGAGCTTGGGGCCAAGTGGCTGAATTGCTGCATTGCTCTGAGCCCAGTTGTTCTCTCAGGGAGGCATTTTTACCCTCCTTCCAGGAAATACTTGGCAACCTCTGGAGACAACTGGGAGATCCAGCTCTTACCTGGTGGGTAGAGGGTAGGAGTGCTGCTAAAGCCCGCCCACTCCAGAGTGATCCTACAGCAAAGAATTATGTGGCCTAACTGCCGGTAACAGTGAGGTTGAGAAACAGGCATTGGATTTCTCAATCAATTTTTTTTTGTATTATTGCTCCCCAGGGAACTTTTTAGGTGTTTCCTACCAAATAACACTCTCCCCAAAGAATTCTAGTATACTCTACTATGTAATGATTTATGTACTGTGATTGCATCTCTGCTTTACGTATAAAGAGAGTAAGATTTTCGGGGTGAGGGGGCTTCCAAAACTAGTTTTTGCTCCTTGGGGGCAGTTAGGCCCCCATGAGATTGCATGTCCCGGTAGACCAGCTTGGGAAATGAGAGGCAGTTTCCAGGATGCATTAAATCTTTGAATGAGACAGGACAACAGCCACAAAACAAACAAACAAAAAAATGAGACTATTATATGGCACAAAGGAAACTTAGACATCAGGGCTAACAAGAGGCAGGTTTATTGCACTGGTGCTGACTTAGTGGATTTGCATCCCAAGGCTGAGCTCCGTCTGCTGGAAGTCAGGGCCTTAGATACACTTTCAGTTTCTACAAGGTTCCAGGTGGGTTTGCACTGGCAGCGGTACCTGGTCAGATATGACGAGGCTACATGCCAAGAGGTTAGTTGTATAGTTGCATACCAAGGAGTGAGGAAGGGTCAGTATTCACGGGACCTCCAGGCCCATTCTGCCTGATGGCAGTACATGGTCTACATGAAGCAAGATTCATACCAGGAATTAAGTTGCATACCAGGAACTGAGCAAAAGGCTGTTACTACGACCCCAGGCTGCTTACCTCAGGTCACCATACTTTAAGAACAGTTAATATACCTAGGAAATTAGTGGGAATGCTCATAAATGTCAAGTGTCTGTTGCATGCTATGTCATCAGTAGTCAACTATGAGTTGTAGGTAGGTGGATAAACAGACACTTTTTCTTTCCCTGCCTCACAGTATGCACAGAAGGCCTCCAAATTCTCCATCTGTGTGAGAATCTATAGACAAAGTAGATATTGATATTTATTTCTCTCTGTGCCCATCTCCCCTGCATTTGGTCAATGAGTGAGCATCTCTGTTTTCCTTAATTCATTTCAGTAGTGCTCAGCCACATCTCTTATATGTCTGGAGTGCACTAAAAACCAAGATGCCACTGGAGCCGACAGACAAGCACCTGCCCTACTGTAGCCTGTGGTGTAACCACAGTAGTGGACCAACTCTAGTTTTTCCATAATGTAGTCACCAGCATTTTTATTTCTTATGTCATCTTCACATTTTTATATAATTTCAGTAAGTCCTTATCCACTGTCATCAATAGGTCCTTGGAAACTGCAACTTTAAGTGAAACAATGGCATATAATGGAACTGGCTGCTCAAATAATGTTGTTTTGTTTAGACTTAGATGGGCATTGTTCTTTCTCATCAGTGTTGCAAGGAAATGATGTTGAGTGAAATGATGTCATTTGAGGACATGCTGTACATGTTAATGTTACTGAGCACAGGGCTTACTGCCCAATGTGCGTGGAAGCTGTTTATTATGATCCCAGGCTTTGAGAAAAGAAATAGTTTTATTGCAAATTGTCTGGTAAGGAAGCAGGAGAACTTAAATTTGCCTCCTTGGTTAAGAAATGGAATGGAGTTATATAGATTTGGGAGCGTGGGGTTGAGAATAAAGGAATTAAATGTTACTAGGTAAGAAGTAATATAAGGGGCCTCCCTGGTGGCGCAGCGGTTAAGCGCTGCGCTATGGAGCTGTTGGCAGCGGCAACCGAATTCGACACCCAGCCAGGGAGAATCCCACATGGTGCGGCAGACCTCTCCTGCCTCTCCCGCTGCTCCCCTCAGCAGTGTATTTCTGATCTGCCTGTTCTGCTCCCCACTCTGGCTCTGGTGAACCCTCTCGCTGCCCCATGTTTCTGGCCTATGCCCCAACTTATATGTATAAATAAAAAAAAATAAAATAAAAAATAAAATGTCTACTTTAAAAAAAAAAGAAGTAATATAAGGGCAAAGAAATATGTCTGAAGTTCATTGGCTCATTAAAATGCAGTTCATATATGAAGAATTTTGAAGAGACCTTTTTTCAGGTCACTGGAGTTTTGCATTTCTTTCAGTGGGCCCTTTGCTCTTGGGTATCTCATCTTCTCTGCTTTTGTGGATCCCCAGCTCCAGCTAACCTGGGGCTCAACTCAAGATTAGCCACTTATCTTCATGCTCGGGTTGTATTATTTTTTTGTGAGGTTCAGGTTCTGATGTGTCTATGAAAGCAAACCTCAAAAGGGAAATTAGACACTTTTTATTTTCTTTTGTGTTCTGGGGTATGAAAGCAATTTAGCCATTTAACCTCAGTTTTACTAACCGAAGTATTTACTCTCCATTGCTATTGCATTGACATACTTTATTAGGTAATACATTTATTTACAAAGAAATATTCATGTAATTGTCTTATATGGGAAGCCAATGTTACTGCCCTAAGTAGAAGACAAAAAAAGTAAAAGTCAAGTGGGAAAATTAATGGGTTATCACTACTTTCTGAAGGCCCTGAGCTTGGAGTTGGCATTCCTTGAGTTAAAGAGGAAGACTCACTTCTGAGACTGCATTGAATGGTAGTTAACTGTTTATCTGTAATTTGCATGATCAAATGAAGTTGTGTTCTCATTGATCAAGCATGGCCCCATGTAGTGCCTAGGACCGGTTTTTGTGAAATAAGGTTGAGTGCAGCTTCATAGGTGTGCCTTGGGTGAGAAAAGCTTCTGGTAGATCGGAGTCTCCCTGTCCTTGGCTGAGGGGCACCCTGTGTGAGAGCAGTCTACATCACCACACCCGGATTCTGTGTATAGAGATAAAGGACATGTTAGTTAAGAGGTCAGAAGATGAAGTTTGCAGGTTCTTCTCATGACTTAGAGGTCCATAGAGAAGCTCAGTTTTTTTCCAGGCTGCCTTCAATGTAGTCCCTTTGTTCTGAGGAGCACTTAAGGAGCAGTTACCAGTAATTGTCACTGAGAGAAATTTAATATGGAAGAAAAATAGACTTGGCATAAATATTTAAAAGCATGCTTACTAGAGGCCAAGGAGATTTAAAGAGCAATGATTTCATATACTCATCTCTTGTTGTAGGACAAGGAAATAAACATGGGTATTTCTTTAACAGAGCAGTGTTATGAGTGATGCTCCCTTCCTTCCCTTACTCACTTCTTTACCTTCCTTTCTTTGCTCCTTCCTCTCATAGCATTCTTCTCCATCTCTTCCCTCCCTAGCCCACTTTCCCTTCCTTCCCTTTCTTTCCTCCTCCCCTTCCCTTTTCTTTCTCCTATGGGAGAAGTAAATGTTCCCCCAAATCATCAATGGTGCAGGTATTTTCGTTATGGTTGAGGACACTGATGGACCATAGCTGACAGCCAGGGAATGAATGGAAGACTCTCCTAGAACATTAAAGCAATGAGGGTTCAGCGTCAACTCCTAATGTCTCTGTTTAAGATGAAGAAATCTAGAGAGAAGGAGTGCTTTACCTTAGTCATACAGCTGTGGTTGTGATAGTGTCTATTTTGTGACATGTATTCTGTGGCATGTATCATGATTGATATGGTAACATTTCTGTCAAGGGTAAAAATGTTCCTGATGATGGATTGATATTAGTCTGCCATAAAGCAAATATTCATTGAGTCACTTCTCTGGAGTAATAGAACAAAAACCCATTGAAAGTGGGTTTAAGAGAGAATAGAAGTGGTAGAACTGGAAAAGACGGTAGACAAGACTGAGTTTTTCTGTGAAGAAGAGAAATGGGGAAACAGCTGGTGAGGGAAGTGACCAGTGTTCTAGTCCAGTGACAAGGTTGGTTTTTGCTGGTGGTTCTGAGGGAGAATCTGCTCCATGCTTCTTCCTGTTGTAGCTTCTGGTTGTTGCTATCTGTCCTTGGGTTTCCTTGCCTTGAAGTTGTATCATGCCTATCTCTGCCTCTGTTATCACATGGCATTCTCCCACGTGTGTCTGTCTGATGTCCATCTTCTTAGAAGGAGACCAGTCATGGACTTCGGACCCATGCTACCTGGGTCCTATGCTACCTATGGACCCTGTTATGACTGCACCTTAACTTGATGACATCTGTGGACACCCTGACTCCATGAAGCTACCTCTATAGACTCCAGGGGTTAGGACTTCACATACATCTCTTTGGATGATACAATGCAACCTCTATTGGGGAGCAAACTCCTCAACTGAGGTTGAAGATGGGGAGGACAGTAGGTGTAAAATAGTCATATAAAAGTGGGAAAAGAGATGATTAATGAGGTGCAGAGGGAGTGCTGAGCAGCGTGAGCTTCCTGCTTGGGGTGAGTGGACATGAACTGCATGTGAGACCAGCCAGCTGGTTGTGTGGGATTTTCCAGCCATGTGCATCTCTGTGTTTGCAGCCGCGACTTGAGCAGAAAGTTGTTTTTCCCAGTGTTCTCTTCCCAAGGAGTTTGATACAGTGGCTATTAAAGTTGTAGGAAGGGGACTGTTGTGATGATTGACCTTGGATATTAAGCTGGGTAAGGAAGGCTGAAGAATTTCAGAGGGTCGGTCAAGAGAACAGTAGATAGATGAATGGGTTGAGGTCCCTGTCTAGTTGCAGATGGTTGTAGCAATGGGTATTAGGGGACTGAGCTGACAAAAGCAGGAGACCGTGGGCAGAGAGTTTGGTACTCGTGGCCTCTCGGTACCTAAGATTTTAAATAAATTTTCTAAAGTCACTCCCTCATTTTCTAGAGTGTCTTTTCATTACTTTTAACTCTCATACTAAATCTCCTTGCCCCAGGCAAATTCAGAGGGTTATTAATTTCCTTACAGAAAAAAGTAAATCTGTTCATACTGATGATGCTTCCTTTATTTCTGGCCTTCATTCTTTTGACCTCTCTGGAATGTCTACAAAAGGCAAGTAAGGCAGAATGTCATTTCTGAGCTGTTCTATTGCAATTCAATGCTTTACAATTTCTAAATATAAAATTAAGATGCTAAGGATATTGTAATTATGAATTGGGATTCTTTGATTATTAGTTGAGATACCTACTCAGTGGAAAATTTGGAGATAAGGTATCAGTGTTACTTCTTGGCTTCTCTGTCTTTTATTTATAATATGACAGTAAATCTTATTTCAAAAGATATTTGTTGACGGGCAGCTTTAATCTTGTCACACCCTCCCCCAAAATTCTCATCACTTGTGATCTGCATAATATGGTATAGTCTTTCCTGACCTGGCCCATGTCTATTCTTTCCAGCAGTATCTTCTGCTATTCACCTTTTTTACTTTGTAATTCAGTCCAACTAGACTACCTGCTGGTTCCCAAATACAAGGTTTACTTCTTGCCCCTGGGTTCTACCTCTTCCTGTCCTTGACTTCCACAAACATCTTTTTTTTTTTTCAAGATTTATTTATACAAGCTGGGATACAGGCCAGAGGCATGGGGCGGCAAGAGGGTTCACCAGAGACAGAGTGGGGAGCAGAACAGGCAGATCAGAAACACACTGCTGAGGGGAGCAGCGGGCGAGGCAGGAGAGGTCTGCCGCACCATGTGGAATTCTCCCCGGCTGGGCATCGAACCCGCATCCTGCACTGCCGACAGCTCCACAGCGCAGCGCTCAACCACTGCGCCACCAGGGAGGCCCCCGTGAACATCTTTTTGTCTCACCAGAACTTCAAGGCTCTGGAGGACACCTCTTTCATGAGGCTTCCATTTAGTCTCGTGATTCTCAGATATTAGCCAGATCAGAACCACATGGAGCAGGCTCTAGAAGGCCGCTTATCTGGCTCCAGAATTTCTGAATTGCCAGGTCTGTGTTGGGGTGTGAGGACTTGCAATTCCAGTGAGTTCTCCGGTGGTGCTCATGCTGCATGCTTGGAACCCACAGGTTGAGAACCATCATGCTAAAGATTTCAAGTTTTTTCTTAGTTACATTGATATTTTCAAGACTCTCCCTCCCCCAAGCTACATTCTGTCACATAGTAAATATAATAAGCACACAGTTTAAAGCAATACTTATTTAATAATGCCTCCTGTCTGCATACAGATGATACATGTCAGGTGGGTCACTCATTTCCTACCCACTCTAACACTGACAACACTTGAGATTAAGTTGAACATAATTTAATCTTGGCTGAGTCAACAGGCACCTCTGTTTTATGCATTGCTGAGGTATGTCATTATGAAAAAACAATCACAATTGCATGGTGCTCTCGAAAAAAGAGGTCATTTGAATTTTCTGCAGATACTTAAAAAATGAAGGAGACTTCAGATTTGGAATATGTATGCCAAGAGCATGTGGGTACAATTATTGGTATTTATTCAAACTAGGGGAGAGTTAGCCAGACCTTTTGACTTAGCTCTTGTTTTTGGTGCTGATGTGGGCTTATTCTGGGTTAGAACAAGCTGAGAGATTCTGTTGAGAAGAGGGACAAAGTGAGTTGGGGAAGACTGGGCTGTTTCTGAGCAAAGGTCCTTGTAGTCAAGAAGGGTCCAGCCTTTCTTTTTTCTTTTTTTTTTTTTTCCCTTTGTGCTGCTCCATTCAGGGCTAGGTCCAGGACAAACAAATGACCTCCACACAGCTGCCTTTGCTTAGAGTAGCTCGGCAGATTGTGTTCTCATATGGCCAGATAAAATCTGGCATTACTTTGCATCTAGCGACCTTTGCTTTTAGAAGAGATAAAAACAAAACGAAAACAAATAACAAAATGGGGAATCTTGCATGACTGAGCTTTATAATAATTTTGTATTAAAGGGAAAGTATAGCTTCTAATGAGGATGCTTTGGGTCTGTAAAAGGAATGTTTTCCTCCCTATATAAACAGTATGAACATGTCAGGGTGTCTTTTACTGTCGGCTTTGTGAGTCATGTGTCTTCCCCAACTTCTCTCTCTTTGGTATTTCCTATTCATTGCTCCACTTTAACAATTTGGCTTCTTAGTTTTGAATGAGAAACATTCCTAATGGAGCTTAAGGGCACAAAATGGAGTAGAAAAGGACACAAGGGACCACGGAGCTGGATCATGGGTGAATTGGTGGTGGGTTACCCAAGGGAAATACAAAATGTAAAAGATATAAATAGCAATAAAATATATATATATATATATATATATATATATATATATTAAAAAAAAGATCTGTAGTCTAAAGGAGCCCAGACTCCTGCTCACATCTTAGAAGATATGGAAGTTCATCCATTTCTGAAGGCCCAGTGGGGGCTGCTGGAAGGCATGAGGGTCCCACTTGGCAGACAGTGTCTCCCACAGCCAACTATCCTCTGGCCAGCTCTACTTCTTTTACTGGGGCTTGTGGGAAACCCAGGAGTTGCCAACTTCCCTGTGAGGATGGGGCAAGACACAGTGCCTCAGGCCAAGGAGAGGCAGAATTGAGCTCGTGGGTGGCAAGAGTTGTTGTTGGTCTTGGGCCCAAGACCGTCAAGTTATCACCTTCTCTTTCCAAAAACATGCAAAGCAGAGGTGTGAGAAGTCTGTGAGTGAGCCAGAGGTTAAGGGGGTCATATGCAGTGTTGTTGGACAGAGTTGTCTTATCTGACCTTTCTGGAGTTGGAGCCCTCCTCCCTAAAAAGTCAAATCAAGCCTCACTCAATTGGCTTGACCCTCTGCACGGTCATCTCACTTGTGTTCACCACACATGGGCCATTCTGCTCCCTCCTTCACCTCTTTGTGGATGCCCCCAGACCACAGGAGAGCCTCCCCTTCCCTGCAGTTCTAGACATGCAGTCTCAAGCACATAGTTTGTCTCTATATTTGAAACTGAAATGGTAAAAATTAATTTCAATTTGGGCAATTCAAAATGCCTTTATAAATAATGAAATACATTTAGTTGAGTATAATTACTGGACATACTTAAGAAATGAACAGAATATCTTCATCATGGCTAACTGTGGAAGGTGAACTATGAAATGAGTGTGTGATTTCAAGGAGTATTTGACTCACTGAGAAACATGGATATATAATAAAAGTTAAAGATGAAAAAATAGCCTAATCACCACCAACAAAATATTATTATTGGCATTTTTCCTTTAAAAATAGTCTGAAGAAAGATATCCCAAAATTTCATGTACTACCACTTCATCAAGATGCCCTTTAAGATCATAGGCTCATGGTGTGGGCTGGATGGCTACTGAAAGGGACAGGGCATAATCGAGGGTGTGTCCTGAGCGGCTGCGGGACTGGCCTTCCCCACTGTGATGCTTTGGTTCTGTGTGGTTGCTCTCTTCAAGTTAGAGAACCCTGAGTGGGAAATAACAGCATCGATTCACGATCACCTCAAGTAGGAGAGGTTCTGCCTTTCCCTGTAGTGTCTGATTCTATAAAACATGGCAGTGAAGGGATTTGGTAAGAGGAATTGGCTGTATATTTTTATTGGGTGCATGTGAAATGTAAGAAAGAGGGAAAAGTAAAAATACAACCCAGATCTATGAGTTGACCTCTTAGTTGATTATGGGGCTGAGTTGGGTACCCTGGAGAGAAGAGTAGGTTTCTAGGGAGGAACCTGGAGAAGACAAGCAGCCCAGTTTGGGCATTTGGACTTTGGGTGGCACATGGGCTAAGCTGTTTAACTTCTATATCCCTTGGTTTTGAGTTCTAGAGAGTGGGTTTAATTGGCGTTTCCACTTCAGAGGGTTGTTGTGGCATTTCCTGAGTCATTCCACTTAAAATAACACCGACGATGCAACTCAATAAATGTTAGCCAGTAACATGGTGACGATGATGACTTAAGACATCAGATATCAAAGTGGGCCAGTCATTATTTCTAACCTGTGTAACCAACATATTTTTATGTTAATTCTTTCCTTACTAGAAGTCAAAACCAGCAGTCTGCAGAACCCACTTATCAGTAAATAGGTCACTACTTGAAATAGGTTACTTGGTATATTAGAGAGATGAAAAGAATAAATGTTGAAATCAGGGGAAGAAAAATAATGGGATGGATTCAGAGAATGGGAGATACAGAACAAAAACAAAATAAAAATAAAAAGCTAAGAAAGGAAAGAAGAAAATAGCAGTCATAGTAATGAATGTCATTAATTATGTAATAGTGATTTGTATTACAGTTATGGCTAACATCTGTAGCTCTTGCCCTGTGTCAGGACCCGTGCTAACTGTTCTGCTTTCCTAGTTAATACCTATGCAGCTCTGTGGAGAGTCAATGCTTAAATGCTCCCATTTACAGGTGAGCACACAAACTTGGGAGGGTAAGTGAACTCCCAAATTCGGGTATCTATTAAAAGACAGACAGACAGACCCGTATTCAAATTCCTGTAGCATCCTCTGTTATGGATGATATGGGATTACTTAAGTGCATTTTTGACCTACTGGTGGATTCTTCCTGGTCCACAATATGTTATTTTACTTCCTTTTGTTAATTGCATGGTTGAGAAAAAAGCACAAGAAAATGTCTTACATAAATGAAATATTTGAGTGCTTAGGCGTTATTTGATTCCTTTCTTTTTTCTTGATAGGGTGGAATAAAACATTTATTGACGTGGCAGATGTAGACATCCATCAAGAATTGCTGAAATCAGACATAGCTTGTGTGTGCACTGTGTTATAGGAAACATCTTGTACTAAAGTTTCATTAGTGCTGTCAGTGTCAGCTAGAGTGTGAGACTTGTTGGAATACAGGCTTTTGAATTTGGGACCTTAGTTACCTAAAAGGGACAATATGTAGCACAAAATATAAGCAATGTGTGTTGAATCCAAGAAGTAAAAATCATATGCCCCCAGGGAAGAGTCTGCCAGGTGCACAATTATGAACTGAGGCAAGACAGGAAGCTCTGAGCCAAATGGAAACAATTAATGTTCCTTGGAAGTGGACCTAGGTTGTTTACTAAGTCTGTCCTCTGGTGGAGAGTCAAGTTCTCTTTTCCTTCTTGTTTTTAATTTAATTTGGTAATTATCTTTTCAAAAAGGTATAGAAGAACTTTGGGTGAAACGGCAAAAATTCAGATTTCATGAGCACGTTGAATGCAACTAAGGAAATATGAAGTTGTTCTAAATTTACGTGCTAAATATGCACCTGTTTTGAATTTGTAGCTTTGATAGATATTACTTTTTGGAATAAATGCAAGAAAGCTATGATATTTGAGGCAGATGATGGAAGGTGTCAGACATGGGGAGAGTGAAGTCCTTCTTAAGCAATCTCAGCATTCCCCCCCAAATCCAGTCAGATTAGTAGGAGATTTTATGAGTGTAATGGTACCTAACTTTCTCAAACTTAACTTTGTGGCTGCAAATACAGAAAAGTCCATTGGTTTTGTTTCCTAGAAGAGGAAATGAATGACATATGTGTTATATGTCATGCAGTTTTAATACCATGGCTATTCATGTTAGTGCTGAAAAAATGTTTTTTTTTTTTCCCCCAATAACTGAGTGGCCCATGTTTACGTCAATATTTGGTTGAAGATGGTAAGTGGAAACGATGATAAGAAATGGTTTTATTTGTTTTCTATCAAAGGATAATTTTTTGAAAACCAGTCATTGTCAGAGAGCGATTGACTTGGCGTGGGGCTGGGAGTGTAGACTATAATTACTTATTCCCACCTCTTCCTCTCCCCTCATTATGTTATACTGCAGGGTGGAGGGGGGCAGTTTTCTTATCATGTGTATTTGAAAATACTTTCTACTTAACTCTGAACTACTCTTCTAGGACTGGCTGTTTATTTTCTTTATTATTTGAAAATATTTATTGTCTTTCTGCTTCTTTGGAAAGACAGTGATGTTATTATTCACAGAGACTTGTGATGGATTTTGGTGACAAGCTAATTGACTCATAAAAGAGAACAACTTTGCTTCAAATGAAAAAAACAGATATTTGACAAGCAAAATATGACCTTTGACCCTACTAATGAGTCAGTCTTTCCCCCTAAAGTTTCTTGAATTTCTTAGTATGTAACATAGTCAAAAGCAAAGTGTAAAGGCTGGTAAAGAGTGCTGTGTGAATTGGTAGGCTCTTTGCTGTGAGATTTGGTAGCTGTGAGTAGTGTCTACAAGTATAGTGTTCCAGTTATTTATTGCTATATAACAAGTCACTTCCAAAATTAGCTGTGTGAAAAAATAATTACTTATTTTCCTCACAAATCTGCAATGGAGACGGAATTCTGGGGTGTCAACTGAGGCAGCTTAAGTGAGGATAAAGGAGCACTTCAATGTGACTTATTTACATGGCGGACAAGGTAGTGGTGGTTGCCAGCTTGGAGCCGAATGGGCCTGCTCCGCTTCCTCTCCAAGTCCTCTTCTCCTGCGGCTCCTTGCGCCTCCTCACAGCCGGGCAGCGGGTTCTTCTCCTTCTTTTTTTATAAAATATTTTATTTTTGTTATTCATATCTTTTGCATTATTGTGTGTTTCCCATAGGTTACCCACCACCCGTTCACCCGTGGAGCCATCACCATAGTCCCCCATGCTCCCCTCTTCCCCCCCCTTGAGCCCTCCCCCTCCCCTCCTTCCCTGCTGAATGTCGCTTTCTTATTTGGCTCCCCTGTATTCCTGTTATAAGTGAAACCATTTGATAATTTTCTCTTTCTTTCTGGCTTATTTCACTGATCATGATCCCTTCTAGATCCATCCATGTTGCTGCGAATTGCATGTGTTTGTCTTTTTTGAATGCTGAATAGTATTCCATTGTGTACTCAGTGGTGTTGCAAGTGACAAGCTCAAAGGTTCCGATCTCTGAGAAGTTGAACTGGGAGGGAGGGACAGAGTCCCCCCCTCCCCCCCTGCCTTTTTTTTTTTGAGGTGAGGAGTGTCTGAGAAGAATTTACTTTCATACCTCTTGGCATTTCTTCCGGTCTTTTCTTTCCCTTTGTTGTCCCCTCTTTTTGTGTCATTTCATTCTCAGTGGGGGCAAAAATTGATTTGGTGGGGGAGGTAAAAATTCTTAGCTCTTTACAGTGAGAATTTCTATGCTCCTGGGTGTAAACAGATACACATGCATCTGTGGTATTCATGTGGAAAATAGGGCAAAAAAGTCTGAAAAGTCTCTTTAGGGGAGTAAAGGCGAAAAAAAATCCTTGAGAAACACTTCCAGCCAGATCACATGCCCTTTCTTTCATAAAGCCTATTTCAACCCGTCCTTCTAATCAGACTTAACTGTCCCCCGTCTCATGCGGATGGATGGTCATCTGTACCTGCCATGTGTGTAAGCTGGTCCTGTGATGTCTCCCCCTCTCTTCCTTTTACCTGACTCAGCTTCTCAGGTGCACACGCCACGTATCTGTATAATGCCCGTAGTCAATATTTAGTAAATTGAATTAAAATGGTCTAAGAGAAAACCAGTTCTTTCCTTTGTTTGGGTTCTTCCAGAAATAGAACCTGAGATAAGGACTTAATTGCAAGCAGCCTTTGGAAAGGGCAGGAAACACTGGGAGAGCAGGGAGGTGGAAAGGGAGGGAGAGGAAGGCACCGCAGATATCCAGGCAGCAATCACCTGAATGTTGTTTAGTTCTGCAGGGAAGTTCTCTGAAATGTAAACACCAAAACAAGTCCCAGGAGTCAGGAGGAAACCACAGTGGGGTGAAGACTGGGGTGTTAATACTTTGTTCATTCATTGAGTGAGACCTCCTAGGGGTGTTCAATCCACTCACTTTCCTTCTGTGGCTTTGGAAGAGCCCAGGTGGAGAGAAGCAGGTGCTGATGGTGGAACTCACTTCAACACCTGGAGTGGGAGGGCTGCGGCCCAGGACAGGGCACTCCTCACGCAGCTGTGAGTTTCCTTAGCACTTTATGCGTTGCATTCTCTGAAGAAGAGAGCCGATGTCCCTTGTTTGCAGTGGGGCACTCTGCTTTCTCGATGACTCTGACCCTCGTGGAAGTTCAGTTCCAGGAGGACAGGGGATGTGCCTCTTTTACTCTACTCTGTTCCTCCAGCAGAATCCCTGACTCGACAGGTTAGAGGCCTCATGAATGAATGGAGGAACCAACTAGCACCAGGATTTCAGGCTGTGTCCATTGTGTTCCAGTTTGAGGGCAGGTTAGACAGAAGCTGGTACTGAGAGCTGACAAGTTTCAGGTGCTGTTTGCTTTCAAAAACTCTTACAGCAGAGATTAGCCACCAAGTAGATTCTCCCCGCTGGTGGCTTGATCTGCTTATTGAATCATTGGTATTTTTGTGACTGTCACAAATTCTAGAGTCAAATTCAGGTCTAGAGTCAAATTCAGGTTCCCTGAGCTCAGGCAGGGCCAGGCAGGTCACTTACTTGTGTCTAGTGTTAAAGGATTGAGTGTTATCTTGGGTTCAGGAGCAGTGAACGCAAATGACAGTGACCGATGGTGACCACAGACATGTCTACTCAGAGGAGCTTGTGCCCACGGAGAATCCACGTGGTGAGACCATTTCCTTCTGTGACAGGCTGTCTTGGTGCCCTTCCTCTCCCCCCAAACATGCACATTGACGTTCCTAGCCTGGGGGGACAGAGAATGGGATCTTATTGAGAAATAGGGTGCTGGCAGAGGTAATCAAGTTCAAATGAGGCCATGAGGAAGGGACCTAGTCCAACAGAGTACCCTCATAGAAAAGGGGGGCTTGGATTCAGGGAGAATTGCACAGAGGAGAGACGATGTGAATATGCGGAGAGAGAAGGCAAGGAGAGCCTGAGGTGTTGCCTCCCCACAGCAAGGAATGCTGCAGACGCTGGGGACACCAGCAGTGGGAGAGGCAGGCGGGCATCTCCCCTGAGGCTTGGAAGGGAGCAGGACTCTGCTGGCGTCTTGAGGTGAGACTTCCAGCCTTCAGAAGGGTTAGACAGGTCTTCCTGTTGTTCTATCAATAAACCTTCCAATTTGGGGCACATTTTTATGACAGTTCTAGGAAAATAGTTCTCTCTCTTTCTCCTTTTCCCCCTCCTCCGCCACCCAGCCCTCTGTCCCTTCCTTCTCCCTATACTGGCCCTCTTCTGTTTACTGGATTAACATTGACATTTGACGGTGGGTTCCCTCAGGACAGGAAGGACGCCCCATTCCCAACCCACTTGGAGGAGGGCAGAGGAGTCCATTTTCAGGTGCTTGGTCCTTTTGGGTGCTACTCAGGAGGAAGCCGTTTTCCCCATTGGGGTATTTCGCCATCTTGCTGGGCTCTCGGGGATGAGCCTTTCCACAGGGGAGTCTCGTCGTGCGCACCCAAGGGTGGCCTGTCTCTCTGCCATGTTGCTTTTGTGGGAGGGTGGCCACATATCTCTTCCTTCTCAAGAAAGCTCGTGTGATTTCAGTGGCCCTGTGTGGCCAGCATTCATGTCTCCGTGGCTGAGGACTGCCATGTCTTACTACTGGGGTTGGATTTTTGTCTGGTGTGTGGACTTGGACTGGTTCATTGCCAAGGTGGTTTTCAGAACCGGGCAGCCTGGGTGATAGTGGAGGGAGTGGCAAGACTCAAGGGGCAAAGGGAGTGATGTAAGGGTAAGGTGAGAGAACGTATGTTTACTTTGAAGGTGTTTTTAAATTCCAGGAATGTTTTTCTCCTCTCACTGAATCTTCCATTTGTCCATTAAACATTCACCTAGTGACTTTGTATCAGGCCCTTTGCTAGGGACCAGGCATACAAAGAAGAGATAACATATGAACAATACATGTGGCAGAGGAAAATACTGATTATCGTACTAGGTACAATTCAGGCATAAGACAGGTGAGTAGTGCCTGGGTGGGAGGTGGGCATTTTCAGAAGAGCCTTTATAGGTGTGATCCTAATTCAGAGTCATATTACAGCCCCTGTTGCCCTGATTTTTATTCTATTTTTTAAAAACTCTCTTAAAGCCGTCAGACAGCAAATGACTTCTCCCTTGGTGGATGTTTGTGCCGCTCAGCACTGTCCGCTGATGGAAGTGAACTCTGGCCTGCAAGAGCTCTGAGGTGTCAGCTTCCTGCCCATTTGAAACCTGGGGACAAAATTATTTTTAGTTTCCTTCCAGCCTGCCAAGGTCACGCTCCGTTCTGCTGCCACCAGGACGTCGTCCTGCAGAGAGATTCTGTTCGCACAATGTCCTAGCACAGATGAGGTGAAAATAAACCAGTGTGCGTGAACATGGATGCATGTGTGACTGTGGTGTGTGTCTGACGTTCCTGAGGAACAGGCCTTTTATTCACTGACTGCAAAGGCCGAGACACTGGAACATGATGTGCTCGGGGCTGTGCAAAGGGCCTGAATGAAGCCCTTGGAGACGACTAGAAACAGTCTCTGGCACCTGAAGTTCATTTGTTTCGGCTTCCGAATCTTCTATTGTCTTGTTGGACTTCATTTTTTAAAAAAGCGTGTTTCCTCTGTTCTTGCTTTCATTCTCTGCTCTGTGTCCTCACTACTTGGGTGAAGATCAGCCCCAGGGCTACTTCAGGTTGTGCACTTGTTTCCTCCAGCTTTGGAAAGGACACTCGTGCGTGTGCGTGCACGTGTGTGTGCTTTACAGGGGGCTCTGCGTGGGTGAACTGGATCTGTGCCTCGCCTGCTATTCAGTTACAAATAACTTACATTAAAGTTTGCATAAAACCATTGCCAGTTGGCTTTTGAAATGGTAGACTGTTGCGACAGGAACTTGGTTGCCGCTTGGAGCAGGTCTGCAAGGCGGGCTCTGCTGCTTGAGCACAAGCATTCGTGCCATGTGTGGAAAGCGCACAGGTGGTAAAAGCTCATCCTGCGACAGTGGTCTGAGGACTAAGGTGCAGAGGGTGGGATAGGAATGGGGGACAAAATTTTACGAGGGACAGGGAAGAGGACATCGTGACCATAGGTCAAGACACTTTTTCGTCAACAAGAACCAGGATTATCGTCCAGCCAAGGGGTCTGGAATGTATAGAAAACAAGGCCTCCAAAGAGGGACTACACACGAGCTATGACTCACCTGTGACATTGTGGAAAGGTCATAGCCTTCGGTGCAAGAGGGTAAGAAAAGCTCAACTACAATATTGACAAATTCCTCAGGTCAATTGTAATCTAATATGAGAGTCTAGAAGTCATGGTTGGTATATACCCAAAGGGAATCCATGCCTACTTAATATGCACTAATGCACTGTAGCTAGGACTCAGAAGAAAGATCGAGACCCAGGCTAGAGGCCAGAGCGAGTTTCTTTTGATGGCTTGCTGGAGGGGGGTGCAATAGTAATCTTCCCTATCACCTTTTCTGACCTTTGTGCTAGTGTTATAATCCATCTTATCTTCTTATGAGATCCCATAACACATTATTGTTTTAATATTTAAGAATACGTCTTTTTCAGTGAATTTTAAATAAGAAAAATTTCTTATTCATGTGACCCCTTTCTGTGCTCTTCATGGAGATTTTTGTCCTTTTTTTCCCTGCATAATTGACTTCCTTTAACATTTTCTGTGAGAAAATGTCCATTGACAAAGTATCATTTTAAGCCTTGTCTATAAAGTCTCTATTTCACATTCATTCTGTACCTATAATTCTGGTTCACATTTTAAATTTCATTTTAGTATTTTAAAGGTGTTGTTCTACTGTCTTCTTATTTACATTATTTTCGACGAGAAAACCAACTATTATCTCTGTTTCTTTGATTATGATTATGAATTGGATTTGATATGCTTCAGTGTAATTTTTTCCTATTTTTTTGTGCTTAGGGCTTGTTGAAATTTTTATACATGTGGGTTTATAATCTTGGCAAATTTGGAAAATTTCTGACTATAATTTCCTCAATTTTTTTCCTGCTCCTTCTTATTTTTCCTGGGACTCCAATTATAAATGTAATTAGGATATTTGAAATTGTCTCTCAAGTCATTGATATATTTGTCCTCTTTAATCTGTTTTATTCTGAATAATTTCTATTGTTATATCTTCAATTTCATCTTTTTTTTTGCTGTAACAAAATCTGTTACTAATTATATCTAGCATAATTTTCACCTCCTCTATTATAGTTTTTATCTTGAAATCAATTTGGGTGTTTTTTATTTCTTCAGTATCTGCTTAACTTTGGGAATGTATGAAATACAGCTTTAATTCTGTAGTTCACTCATTATAACACCTGTGTCTGTTCTGGGTAGGTGTTGATGAACTGATTTGTCTCTTCATTATGGATGCTGTTATGCCTTTTTGCATGTTGGATGATTTTTGATTGGATGCCAGACAAATTGATTCTGCCCCACTGGTTGCTGTATATTTTTGTATTCCTGTAAATGCTGTTCAACTGTTTTTGCGTGGATTTTATTAGCTTACCTTGAAACACTTTGATCATTTGGGAAATTCTCTTACAGGTTTTCAGGTGGATCCAGAGTGGCAAATAGTCTAGAGCTGATAATCCCAGCATTGGGTAGACCTTCTTGAGTATTCTACCCAGTGTCCTAGGATTCATGTATTTTTCTAGTCTGGTTGGTGGGAACAGGCAACGTGGCTGATCGTATGTGAGCACCAGCAGCCTAATCTCTAATCCTCCTATTGGTTCTTTTCCAGCCGTGGTTAGTTTCCTTTCATGCAAATTCTGATTAATATTCAACTGAATATTTAAGGGGACTCTCTGCAGATTTCAAGAGTTCTCTGTTGGTGCAGATTTCTCCTCTTTTTGTCTTCCTGGCCTTTCATCTCTGTCTTCTTATTAGCTCATTGCATCTGCTCGGCCCTGTCTGTATTTCTCCTCCCTGCACTGCAGCCTGCAAATCCCCAAGGTGGTAAGCTGGGCAGTTGTCTAGCTCATTTGTTCCATGTCTTTCAGGGATCACTTCATTGCCTGCTATTCAGTGTCTCACAAACTGTTGTTCTATAATTTTCTTCTAGTTTATTTGGTTGTTTTAAGCGACAGGGTCAATTTGGTCTTTGTTACTCCTGCTTGATTGAGAGTGGAAGTCAAAAATATTGATCTTTGGTTGTTTAATTGTGTTTAGTGCAATATAATACCGACCAGGGACATGTGGGAATAACTTACTCAGAAAAAAAAAATTATCCCAAATCCTTATTTCTGGCCTGTACACATTGTGTGAAAGGACAAAAAGACAGGTTGACCTATTTATTTTATTATGTCTGTCACTCATTCACTCACATTATCTTAGTTGAATTTGCGTGTTAGTTAAACATAGTTATGAGTTAATTCAGCTGTGCTTGACTCTTCATGAGTGGGTGAAATTTTTGTCATTTTACATCAGGCTTTGCATATTTAAATGCATAGAAGGGTCAAGCAAGTAATGTATAAGAAGCATGTTAGGAAGGCTTAAAATGAGCATAAAATAGCCAATGGTATTTAGTATACAAGAGAAATCTGGCAGTGGGGAAAGAGTTGCCTTTTGAATTGCAGAAGAAAGTGTCCGAGTAATTAAGGACGGGGGGCTATCAGTTGGAGCTCCTTACTTCTTGAAAGAATGCAAGTTTCTTTGGCGGATCTTTTAAGAGAAATGGAAATGTAAAATTCAGTCATATGCATCTCATGTTTTGAAGACTGCTTCGGATTTTAATCATAAAGCAGCCTCTGAATCAAATAAAACTGATTTATAGGCGAAATGTGCATTTGGGCCAACAGTTTGCAACCTGTGATTAACAATAAATTGTTTAACTGTTAACATAGAGAAAAATAATTTCAAAGGTGACAGAAACAGAAACTATTTAAGCTAGGAAAATAGCGTGTGTGTGTGTGTGTGTGTGTGTGTGAGAGAGAGAGAGAGAGAGAGAGAGAGAGATCAGGACCAAAAATAAATAAATAAATATTACCCCCCACCCCAAGTGGGTCTTCACCAGCCTTGGGGACTTTCTGTATACTCTGTGGGCCTGGAGTTATTTTTGTGCTTCTCCCACATAATCTCCTGAGAGAATCTGTGATGTTCAAAAGAAATGCTTCCATAATTAAAGCTACATGAATAAATATGGGTGTGTGAACATGAGTATTTTCAGTCAGTGTAAAAATAGCTATCACTTTAATAGATATAGACAACCTTTAAATTTATGAGTGTCTGGGGCCTCCCTGGTGGCGCAGCGGTTAAGCGCTGAGCTGTGGAGCTGTCAGCAGTGGCGACACGAAATCGACACCCGGCCAGGGAGATTCCCAGATGGCACAGCAGACCTCTTCTGCCTCTCCCGCTGCTCCCCTCAGCAGTGTATTTCCATCAGTCTGCCTATTCTGATCCCCACTCTGTCTCTGGTGAACCCTCTTGCTGCCCCACACCTCTGGCCTGTACCCCAGCTTGTATGTATAAATAAATAAGTCTTTAAAAAAATTAAATTTATGAGTATCTGGATGTAGGCCTTTAAAATTAGCTGAAACTTTTCTGAATACTTGGAGCAGGAAGGTCAGTGCCAGATCAGTATAGGTATTTCTATTCTTGAAATAACAGATCGATGTAAATTACATTAAATAATTAATCTTTGAGCTCAAATAGGGCAATTTTGTATGTACCTACACATTTGGGAAATTTTCTAACCCTGTTTTATGTTTTAAAAGCACAAAGACAGAACTCTGCATTAAAAATGCTTAAATGAAAGCAAAAAATGCAGGAGAAATGAAATTTTCTTTTATTCATTCATATAATGATTATAAACCATATATAAATCATTTGCTATTTAACTGAAAAATATTTTTCTTTTATGTTGCTTTTGGTATGAAATTTCCTAGAATAAATATTAAAACAGACATCTTCCATGAAATGATAAATGAAAGATTTTATTAAATGTCACAAATGAGTATTAAAATGATTTCTTTTCTCATATTTGGGTTCTGAACATACTTTTAAAAAAACAAGTGGTGTAAACTATTTGGAGACCTCAACTGAGTTCTGTTTTTTCTTACCAATTCCCAAAATGAAGTGTGATTCTGAGTGGCAGGTCAAAGTCCTACGAAGTTGGACACTTGCACAAATCAGCACTTGTTTGGGGGTGCTGACGTTTTTCACTAATTTGATTCACCCACTTGATCCTTGCAGATCTCGTATGGAGAACATTTGCAATATTTCTGAAACTTGATTGGGCTATTACTGAATCAGTAATTTGCAAGTTAAAACTGTTACAGTCAGCCCTCAAAATGCAAGGGTGAAGCAGGGGTTCAGACCTTCACGCCTTCCCTCTAATTGGAGAATAGTGTTCTAGTTGTTTAGAAAAAGAGGAAGCAGGATTTGCTTTCCAAAGATGCTTTATAATTTGGATGTAGAATCAATACAAAGGTGAGCTACACCCAATTTGAATTGGTAAAATATGTAAATTTTCGCCTGCTAAACTGTCAGAGATTAATGTCTGAATAGAAGGAGGGAGCGCCAACTGTAAAATTATACAGGGCATGCGATTACCCCATCCGCATAATGGGGCTTGATTTAGAGGCTCTATTTTAGGATCGCGCATAAAGCACCCAATGCAAGAAGTGGAGCTTTGTTTCATGTGTCCGGGGCAGAGCCCTCATTTTCTACGACACTATTCACTTTCCTTCTTTAAGCATGAATAACACATTTTCTTAATGGCACTCTGTGCATCTTTCATTTGGGAGCTGTAGCTTTTCCATTTTTCTCTTCGATTCCTCTTTTGTGGTCTTAGTGTAATGCTTGTGGATTATGTCATTGGAAATCACGGTGTTGGTATTGCATTTGTCTGTCTGTGTAAAGAGAAAGCGGCGACTGCATTTTTGAAGTGACATTAAAATGGCATTTTAAAGTGGACAGATATGAACACTGAGGCCTGAAGTACAGCCTCTGTGGTTCTGCCTATACTAAGTCTTTGCTCCTCAGCTCAAGTTCTTGCCACCCAAAATGAGCGTCTCTGCAAACACAGTACTTGACTGTTTCTGAGACTTGGAATTCATCTCATATGCGGTAGCTCAGTGGGCCTGCCTTAGCCTTGACGGACTTGGGACTATAATACCTTCTTTAAGGTCTGCTTTGCTACTTTGTCATCAAGGCTCAGCTCTTTTAATAACTGATGCAGATTCTCTTTTTTAAAAAGGATGATATTGCTATTCATTTCTGCAGTTTATCATTTATGATTCCTTTTAAAATTTTCATGTTTCATTTTAGCTCATAGAGAAGCAATCATTTGCATTGGTGGAGTCCTTTATTTGGCAGGATCAGACACCTTAACTCTGAAGCATGACCCAGCGAGTTCATGGTGGATGGGATTCAGACCTGCTGGTCCAGGACTCAATGGTGTCACTCAGTGTGACTCTCCCTTCTCAGATCTCCTGGTGCTCTGTGGTCTTATTCGCAGACTAACCACCCTGGGTATGAAGGACAGTGGCTCTCCACACCACAGCATCCCAATCTAGCCACCCCTAGTCAGTCTCCTGGGAGAGCCTATTCGGCCAACCTTGGGTTTCCTCCGAACCAGTGTCTTGGTCAAGGACACGCATACTCGGGTGGACAGCCTGTGTCATTTACTCCTTTCCATCACTGTGACCCACACCCCATTCCACAAAACAGCATCTAGTGGTGGAGGAGTCTCCCCAAGGCAGCGGGCACGAGGGAGCGCTCTTAGCAAGAGCAGCTGTTACTATCACACTTCTGCCACTGATGATTTGCAAAGAAGAGTGATATAAAATGTAAAGTGCCAGGAAAATACGTATTAGTGTAGACTCAGTGATTCATCAAATAATGCATATTTTATTTCTCTTTTTTCCTTTATCTTCTAATAGCAGACAAAAGGACAAAACTATAAAAATGTTTTTTAATTAATTTTTGTTGTATATTTGTTATTGGGGAAACATTGGTTTGCGATACTGTATGAATTAGGGGTATAGGTTCATTCCTCTTCACAAGTATGTGATCATACTGCAAGTATGTGAGCATACCAGTCCATTGGGTGCCCTCCACACTTTGCACCCCACTTCCCACCCTCCCTATTGGGTAACCTTAGTTCTACAGTGATAGTTCTAGGTTTATTTTGGGTTAGGTTTGACTATTCCTGTTTTGTTTCTCTATCTCTGAGTGAGTGAAACCATTCAGTATTTGTCTTTCTCCTCACTTCCCTAGCATCATTCCCTCCATTTCCATCCATGTTGTCATAGTGGTAAGCTTTCACCTTTTTTATAGCTGAGTAGTATTCCATTATGTGTCCATATCACATCTTAGTTTCTTCATCCATCTTAGAACACTTAGGTTGTTTCTTCACCTTGGCTATTATGAATAGTGCTGCAGTGAACATAGAATGCGAAACAACTTTTTTTAAAAATGACTTTTGTTTTCTGTTTCACTTTCAACTATTGCCTTAGCCTCTGTCTTCAGCTCTCCCGATGAACCTTTCAGTTAGATTTGATCATTTGTTTGGCAGCATTGACCCACGTGAGAAACCCTCTCCTGCAGAGGCTAGCATTCTGCTTCTGTCCCAGCTGCACCTACCACGGTGTCTGGTGTCCTCGGCGGTGTGTGGTCTGAGATGACGAGCAAATGAAGGCTCACACCAGCTCGAGGGAGACCAGGGTTCTGAGGAGCAAGGTGGTGGGGCTTACACAGCACATCGGTTAGAGCTGGAATTGGGAGTCTGTTATCTTCCTAACCCCAAATTCAGGTTTTAAAATGTTTATTTCTTTGAGTTATCTCCTTCGCCAAGCTATCAAGGGGGTCACGTGTTTGCCAACTATGTCCAGTATCTTTGTGTGCTAAACGCCTAGACCATCAGCTGTGACATTCAGTGTGACAATAATGACAGCGGGGACAGGAAGGCAGTCTCAGAAATCCCAGGCTATGGGGCTTCCCAGCCCTCAGGAGCATGGGGCCACCTCTAGTGCCATCTTCGGGAACGTGCTGTGTGGCAGAAGTCAGGCTGAGCCAAGATGTGTCTTCACCTGCCTCTCATTGAAACCCAGCGAAGTGCACTGGGGGCTGTGTCCTGTCCCTGCCTCCCGTCCTCTTAACTCCGAGCTGCTCCCTTTCTCTGCTTCATCTCGTGGCTGCTTTTTACAGTGGAGGGAGAACTTTGAACTCTCACTCCAGGTGATTTCTGGCTCCCCCAGACCATTTTGACGCTCTAAGCCCCATACTTTTTGTTGTGCTGCACTCAATTGGAAACAAAGACAGAAACTTCTAGATTAATAAGATTTTTTCCCAGAAAAGCAGGTGGAAGGAGGGGGTGGGGTAAATTGGGAAAAGGGGGCCAGTGGAACCGGGAGGAAGGAATTGGGCTTTTGGGGGTGTACTCAGTGTGGGGTGTGCATGTGTTGGTTCTCTCTCCATGATGCAACCTGAGACTGACGTTGTGTGCCCCCACTCAAACAAGACCTTTTGTACATTTTTAAAATAAATAAATTAATACCAAGAAGTAGAAGAGCAAGTCTCTTTTTTCTTGAAAAAAGTATCAGGATGAACAACTTTCTATGCTAAGATGTAACTTACCAGGCAGGGTTATGCCCATGAGACAGTAGTAGGATTGGGGGGGCCGGCTGGGCAAGTTTGAAATCCTTCCAGTAGGCTTTGAGGAAGGTGGGCTGGGACGCTCACACATAGACCGAAGCTGCACAGGTAGAATCTCTGCTCCGGGGAGTCTTGGCGCACCTGCTATGGTCTTTCAGCTAGTTGTGTTAGGCTCACCCAGATAACCTTGAACAACCTCTCTTCAATCCAACTGGTCATAAACTTTAACCATATCTAAAATTACCTTCCCAGCCACCAAGATTAGTGTTTCATTGAGCACGGGGTGTCTAGCCAAGGTGACATTCAAAACTGACCTTTGGCTGGATTTCTAGTAGGTTCTATTTGGATTTGGGAAATGCAGAGACCTTGTGTTCAATCAAATTAAAAAACCTCTACTGCCTTTATATTGAATTGGAGGGAAGCTGTTTTGGATGCTTGGGGATGCATTTCATCGTTCACTTCTTTCACACCCCTCCTTGTTCTACACGCCCAGTAGAGGCAGAAGGGTCACCTTGGCTGAGCAGGGGGAGCCTATGGGCCCTGGTTTAGAGATCATTATTTTTATATTCATACTGTGCATTTTTCTTTCATTTAGTCATCTGGATTGCTTCCGTAAATATTCCTTGGATATCTATGATGTGTCAGGAACTGTTTTAGGCCCCTGGGGTACTTAGAATAAAAGAGTTTCAGCTCTCATGCAGGGCTATGCTGCCACACAATAACACACCCTAAGATAAATTTTATAGCATGATGAGTAGTGATAAGAATATCAAAACTGGGATGGAGCTTGACAGTGATGAGAATGTATGTGCAGAGCTAACTCCATGGTTTGTGGGTCGCAGTGGGAAATGAAAATTCAGACTCCTCTAATCAAAATGTAGAAAAAGATTACCATTAAATATAGTCAGTCATGTAATTTTTTCCTTTTTGGGGGGCTGCTCAGTGTTTTATTCGGTTGTTTTATTTGATAGTGCTGTGCTGTGCTAAGACAAGAAAATTAAAGATTTATCAGCATGATTTTACATTCATCATTATGTCTGTAATAATATCTTTAATATCACTGTGAGCGTTAATCACTTTAATTAATTAATTTATTATAACTTTAATTATATATTAATTATAACTTTAATTAATCACTTTAATATCACTATCTTTAATATCACTGAAATGACACAGTGTACATTTGTTTGCTAGTTTGGATACACACGCCTGAATTTTGTTCTTACCAAAGTGATGGAAATACTAACTCAGTATTTACAAGGCCCACTCACCTGTTTTTATCTCACTTCTAATACATGCGGGTCCTGTATCCATCCTCGATCTTTGGTTGACTGATGAGGAAGGAAGGGCTGGAGGAAGAGGGGCTCTGGTTGTCCTTCCTGTTTCTTCCCTTCTACGTTCATCTCCAGTGCAAAGTGGTTGTCTGCTATGGGGATGTCTCACAATGAAGATGATATGCCAGAGTTCCTGGAGCATCCGTGTTTCTTAGGACACAGCGGACTTCTGTGCTTGAAGCAGGTTCTCCTCCTTGAGGGCAACCTCTTGGGGCTGTCAGCGCACCTGCTGCCCGAGTCAGGGATTTCCCGTGCTCACTTTGTGCTCACTTTGCCTCTCGCTGAATCCCAACCTGTCTTGCACATGTCTTGCATCTCTCCCTACTCACCATGTGCAACACTGTCCCATTGGACTTAGCTTACAAAACACAAATTCAAAAGGAAAGTCACTAAGAATTTCAAGATGGTGGCATTATGCCAAGTGTGGCGCACACCTAAACAAAGGGACATGTACATGGGTTGCATGCCCTAGAAGCCAGCAGTGTGGATGCATGTGTGAGTGTGTGTGTGTGCGCGCGTATGCATGCGTGTGTGCACATGTGCTAGTTTAGATAATGTCTCGGAAGGTGACATAGACCAGGGTCCTCAACAAGGTGAGGAAGCAAGGTGTGTGGGATTACCAGAGCAGGAAGGGAGGTGGTGTTCAGAAAAATAAGCAGGCTGCTTGCCTTGAACGAATCCAGGGGAGTGGGAGTGAGGAGTGGGAGATGAGATCAGAGAGGTAAAGGGCCTAGGAGTCATGTCTGGTTTCAAAGACCAAGGAAGGACTTAGAATTTTTCTGAGAAGACTGAGGAGAGTTTTAGTGGGATGGCATGCCATAATTAGTTTTTAGGGGACTCCCTCTGGCTCCTGTGGCAAGACTTTGTCTCGGGGGTAGGATCGGTTTGGAAGGTGCTGTGATAGATCAAATCAAGATGGCGCCCACTGGGTGGTTTAGATAAGCAATGATTAAATAAGGTTGATTTCTGAGCACACTTCAAATACTGGTGCCAACAGGCATGGCGTATCCTATGGGCATTACCTAGGGCCCTGGCCTGAGATAGCAGATAAAATGGTCCAAGAGGCCAGAGAGTAGTGAATCTCCTAAAATTCTGCAGCCCGGGCCTGACAGAACCCGGGCAAGGCAGAGAACAGAAGTCTTGTGTTCTCTTTCTTCAGTTCTCCTTTTTCATCATCTCTAGACTTTCTCCCCAGATAACTCCTCTCACATTCTCTTCTGCACATCTTACTTATTTTGCTAATTCAGCATGGATTGCATCTCCAGCATCGCCAGGATTTCCTCCGTCTTGGAAGAACTTCTGAGAGCTTGGTATTGCGCGACTCCGCCTTATCCCCACGTTTTCACGGTGTCTGTCCAGCCCTTGGCTGTCTCCCCTGGGTTCATTTGGTAATGTCCTGACCGTCATTTCCCTCCATTTTACTCAATAGCACCTGTCTACCAGTGAAACAGTTTCAATGACAAGAGATTTTGTATGGGGTTTGTGGTACACGTATAATGTCTAGTATTGAACTGGGTTATTGAATTGGCTTATTTTTTTCTGCTTTTCAGCACTTTCAGACCATGCTGAAGTCCAAGCTGAATGTCCTCACACTGAAGAAGGAACCTCTCCCCGCTGTCATCTTCCACGAGCCCGAGGCCATTGAGCTGTGCACCACCACACCCCTGATGAAGACCAGGGCTCACAGCGGCTGCAAGGTAGGGCGGGGGTGGCAGGGAAGGACTCTCGGGGCCAGGCAGAGGAGAAGGGGTCTCAAGACACTTCTTTCGTTGTGGTAACTTTCTTAAAGAGTGGAGCTATAAAACGACTACAGATTAAGCTCACTGGGTGATGGAAGTAAGGATTTCTATCCTGCTTTATTTCTCTTGATGAGCCAGTACCCAGCAAAGGCATATGCTTTATTCTATCTCATAAAATCATTTTCTTGCCATATTTTCTATAGCTCTGGGAAACTTCAGGCGTCCTAAGAAAAATTCTATCCTTAATGATCATCCTTCCCTTTGTATTTGCAATCTGAGTAAAACTTATCTTCAGTAAGTAACTGAACAAAGCAAGTTTTCCAACAATGATACTTCCAGAGTCCTTTGGGCTAATTTTACATTTTTGTTTTGCTTTAGCTCTCAAAGTTTATACTAATATTCATGTCTCAGAATCCATTAAAAAGACATTTTTCATTTGTGGGAACCATAATGCCGACTTGGAAACAAAACTACAAAGGAAATGTGTAATTTTAACAAGCGTTTAGATTCTTTGGTGATAGCCCAAGAGCTAATGAGTAGAGGAATTGGTTGAGAAGTAATGAAGAAGATGTTTTATGCACATTTTATCATCAGAACTTTGTTTTGAGTAGTGAAAATGAAATAAGAGCAAAAAAATTGCACGTTGGCCTGTGGCTCTTGTATAACGTGTGGACTCGCTTCTCTCCTTACTGCCCTCCAGGTGAGGGAAGCAAAGGCCCGTCCACCCTCTGGCCCATGTTCCGTCCCCTCCCCAGCTCTGCATAGCTGTGGCCGCATTGCTGCCTTCCGCAACCCCAACGAGGGGTGTGCACGCACCCCACACACGCCCCTTCATTCCGCACATACCCAAGGGGTTCTGGGACACTGGGAACCCAGTGTGAGTGGACCCCCCCAGCGTCTTTATGGAGATTCCTGCTCCTTGGAGGAGAGAGTGGAAAGTATAAGTAAACAACCATCGGCTGCCGAGAAAGCCAGTGTGTGGAGAGCTTGTGGGAGGCTCTATCGGGCAGAAAGAAGAGGGGTGCTAGTTCTCTGAGGTGGAAAGGGGGTTGGAGGGTTTTAGGATGGCATGTGATGGGCCGGAGTGCCCAGGGGGCTGAGAAAGTGGTAGTGGTGGGGTCCGGCAGGGGCCTGGGTATAGAGAGCCTTGTTATCCGGGCCAGGAGTTTAGGGTCCTGCCCACTTTCTGTGGGGACCCCTGCAGGGCTTTTGGCCAGCAAGTTGTAGCACTCCTTTTTTTTTTTTAAGATTTATTTATTATGCATACAAGCTGGGGTACAGGCCAGAGGTGTGGGGCGGCCAGAGGGCTCACCAGAGACAGAGTGGGGAGCAGAACAGGCAGATCAGAAATACACTGCTGAGGGGAGCAGCGGGCGAGGCAGGGGAGGTCTGCCGCGCCCTGTGGGAATTTCCCCGGCTGGGCGTCGAACTTGCATGGCTGCTGCCGACAGCATCCACAGCGCAGCGCTTAACCGCTGCGCCACCAGGGAGGCCCCAATTCTTTTTTTTTATTTAAAGATTTGTTTATTTACGCATACAAGCTGGGGTACAGGCCAGAGGCGTGGGGCGGCGAGAGGGTTCACCAGAGACAGAGTGGGGAGCAGAACAGGCAGATCAAAAATACACTGCTGAAGGGAGCAGCGGGCGAGGCAGGAGAGGTCTGCTGTGCCATGTGGGATTCTCCCCGGCCGGGCGTTGAACTCGCATCACGCGCTTCCGACAGCTCCACAGCGCAGCACTCACCTGCTGCACCACCAGGGAGGCCCTGTAGCACTCCTTTTTACAGCACTATTTTCAATGGTCATTCTCTGAAGGAGACTTCTAGCTTCCAGGGAGAAGTTGCCACTGGCTCAGCTTCAGTTGGAGAGAGAGAGTACCTACTCACCTGGCCTTGGGTCCCCTTGCATGTGATGCTTCTAGTGAATTTATGATATGAAAGAATTATAAAGTACTCAAAAAGTCATGGGAGAGCAAATGATGTAATGCACACCTTAGAGATTTTCTAGAGCCATTTTGAATTGTTTATGTTGGGAAAATGCTTCCTCAGAAGCCAGATGAAATTTTAGGGACAAGTTTAAGAAGAGTTTAGTTTGATAATGTCTAGAGAGTGTGTTTAAATGGGAAGGAAAGAAAACACAGTTGTAGAATATTACAGAATAAAAGGACATAGCAATTCTCCATAGATGGACCCATGCATGGATGCATGGTTGGGGGAGAGAGAGGAGAGAATGCGAGGAGAACAAGACCACCATTTTTCTGAAAAGGAGCACTGGGTTTGAGAGTCATTTTTTTTTTCCATGCATGGTCTTAGGTTGGGTTCTTTTATTTTACTTCTAAAAAGATGTTGAACGGAACAGCAGGCATTCAGAGGAAGACAGGGGCTGTGAGGGTTGCCCTGGTTTGGGACCAGCGAGATGAAGGGAAGTCTGTGGGTCTTTTGTATGGACACGGGGCAGAACTCCTGGCTTCAAGGGGCAAAGCACATTCCACCAGGCTGTAGAGATTTCATAAGCCCTGCACCCCTAGAAGTCCTGAAGAGGAGGTACGGTGTAGACAATGGCAAACCTGGACTCAGGGCCCTGGGCCTCCTCCTCTTGGAGGGAAGAAAACCCCCAGTCTATGATTCCTCAGGTCGTACACTTGATGCATTTACATTTTAACTGTGCAGGTGCTGAAGCCACATTTTCTTTGCACTGGTCTTTCGTGTCGTATTTTTCTGTTAAAAAAAAAGTCACATTTTTGAGCCTTGAAATTTCTGGTTTGCATCCATCTGAAGAGGGGTGAGCCTGTGTCCCCCTAAATCACATACAGGGCTGTAAGCTAATGTTACTGCAATAAAAATAAACCAGTTAACAACTAGAAATGTGTGTTTCAAGTCCCCAGACACCGCTCTCCCCTGACAGCCTGGGGAACACAGCGCAGTGTTTCCTCTGTGCTGCTTGTGGGTTCCTTTGCCCACAAAATGCCAGCTGCAGAGGAGCTCCCCTCTCCCTCGCTCTGTCCCCCTCTCCCGGCATCGCTGGGGCCGGGCCAGCTGCAGGCCTCGGCCCTCCGCCTTCACACAGGACAGCTCATCTGCCCTGACAGCTCTCAAGTGAGCTTGTGTGGCTCCGTCCGGGGCGGGCGAGGCAGGAGGAAGCAGGGGCGGGCGGTGCCGGCTCGCACCCTCCAGGGCTGGCTCCGCTCCGAGTTCCCGTTCGCTCTGATCTGTATTCCCCGCGGGGCCCCCTGGGCTCGCGGGCCAGGCTATTCACGGTGTGGGCAGCTGGGGCTTTGTGTGCCCCCCTCTCTGGCTGCCGCGTTTTTGTTCCCTGGAGTGGAGTTATGGGGCCGTGCCACCCACCGGGGGCCACCAGGACGCAGCCACCAGCGCCAGGTCGGAGCTGCCAGGGGACGGCTGGGCCGGATTCTGCTTGCCGGCCCCGCTGCTGCCCGGCCCCCGGCACCCTCGGTGGTACCGGCGTGCCAGCAAGTATTTATTTCATTAGTGGTCACTGGCCAGTGTGGCGTGCGCTGCAGGGCGACGGACCCCGGGGCTGTGCTGAGGCTCGCACGGAGAGGTGCCCGCAGAGTCCCAGCAGCGCCCACATTGCGCCCGGGCGCGGGTGAGAGGCCCGTGGCTCAGCCACCGCGGGGCAGCTCTCGGACACGGGCACCCAGCGGGGCGCTGGGCCGCGAGCCCGGCCGCTTACGGGACAGGTGCCGGCCCTGGTCTTGTGCTCGAGCCTGGACCCAGCTGGGGTGTGCCGAGGGCGGGCTGAGGGCGTGCCTTGGCGCCTGGAGCCGGAGTCGGGGTGGGAAACAGCCTCCGGGCGCCGGCGAGCTGGTGGCTGGGTCGCGCCACAGCTGACCCGGAGCGACGGGCCAGGCAGGCCTGGGCGCTGCAGTTTCTGCAGCAGACACGTGGCCGCTGCAGACAGTGCCTCGCGCCACTGCCTGTGACCCCTGGACCCCCTTAGGGTGACTCACTGCCACCGGACCTGCACGAGAGCTCTCAGCACCTTCGGAAAACGGTGATGATGGTGATGGCGGTACTAGACATGGCGATGGAATACCAGTAAACCAGAAATAGGGACAGTGACCGGGAGCTGACAAGCGTGAAGACATGAGCCCCCAATTTTGTCCGTAGCACGATATGGAACTATCTAGTCCCCAAGGGGGCCTGATGGTTCGGGGCCCCTGGTGACCCCATTTCTCACATGGGCTGTCCTGGGGTGTGGCAAGCAGTCAGGAGCTGGCAGAGCCTGGGCTTGAACAGCCCGTGCTTCTCCCTCAAGACCCCACACCTTGCGGTGACCCCTGAGTATCTTCCCTCTCTGTCCAAAGAGGGGCTTCAAACACCTGGCTGGCTGAGCTGTGTGAGTGTGAGCAACTCCTTTCTGTGCCTGTTGCAGACAAGTAATGAGGTCACTTTCCCCATGATTGATGGTCCAGTAGAGAGAATGATCCCATTGAGGGGTTCTCTGGGATCCCCGACACCTCTAGGGTACTTTTTTCCTGGTGTCCCACATACTGTGAGGGCTGTGGCTGTAATGGCTACTTTACCCTAAGGAACCAGATATGGCCTAAAAACCTGTTCGCCTTTCAGCCAGTCAGAGTCACTCTCCCTGCATCTCCAAGTTTATATCTTCACTGCCTGTTTTACTCTACTTCTCCCTTTAAAATCTCTTGCAAGATCAGCAAAGATTCATTAATGAAAACTAGGAAAACAGTCTCAACATCTAGAAGAGTTATTATTACAATGTTTCTGTTCTATAATAATACCTTGGAAAACATGTCATAAAGATTCTGTTGAAATTATTCTGATGTGGAAATAGTTCATAATATATTCAGTGTGTTAAAAAACTGGTAGCAAAGCATTATTAGGATCCTATTTTGTGAAATAAAATAATTGTATGCAAACATTCATCATTAAAGGATTGTTCTAAAATGTGAACAGAGGTGATGCCTGGATAGCAGAGTAATGGGTATAATGTTGCTGTTTTACTCATTTGCAAATTTTCAACAATGAACAAACATTACTTTTGTAATCAGTTTTTAATAATATTAAAGGAAACAAGGGTCTTTGGATGAGAAGCTGGTCTGGAAAGTTATCCTGAAATGGAGCATCTTAGAAAACAGCTCCCTTTATGTCACCAAATTAGATATTTGTTTATTTATTTATTTATTATTTTCCCAAATCAGAATTTCCATAACTACAAGGAAACCAACATTTTCCACCTATCTTGTGACTTGCCAGAGCTGGCTTGTCTGGTGTGATCAGCAGATTAGCTGCAGGCCTGCTCAGGTGCATTTGCCAGGATGAGATGCTGGTTTCCTGAGGGCTCTTCAGGGACAACCTTAGTGCTTAAAACAATGGAAATTTGTTTTCACAGACCGGATGACCAGCGGTCCCAAACCAGGGGCTGAAATCCAGGGGCCATTAGCTGTGCGCCCTCTGGAGGCTCTCGGGGGTGTTGGCTCCAAGCTTCTTCCAACTCTGTAGGTTGTAGCATGCCTTGGCTTGCGGCCACATCATACCTGTGTCTGCCCCGTGGCCACATCGCCTCTCTTCTTCTGGCCTATCACTTATCCCTCCAAATTTCTCTGTAAGGACACTGATTGGATTTATGACCCACTGGATAATCCAGGATAATTGCCTTCTCTCAAGAGTCTTGACTTAAAATCTGCAAAGAACCTTTTTCCTTACAAAGTAACCAAGTTCCAGGGATTAGAACCTAATCTGTCTTGAGTAACCATTATTCAGCCAACTATTATCATCATCTTATAAAAGGGGGTCCTAGAATGTAAGAATTCCTGGGCAATAATAAATGTAATGCACATAGGTAATCAGTCATTTAAGGACATTCTTTCGTTGCAATTCAGGAAAGTGCTTACAAAATAGAAAAAAGAGGGGTATTGGTCTGTAGAAATATCTTGCTTTAATGTTGCACTAACTTTATTTTATTTACTTCATTTTCAAAATTTCTGAAAAAGAAATGCAATCACCGTGCAGAAGTCAACGAGTATTTGTGGTTTGCTGTGGTCTAGTGTAGCAGACATTAAACAGTGTTATTTTTTATTGCAGTAACATTGATATATGACACTGTATATGATTCATATGTATGTTCAGATGATTATTCTGATGCATGGGACCACAGCACACCCACCACCAGGCACCCAGATTCCTCACCAACACCCATGGGTCCCCTGCCCCTTTTCTTCTCCACCCTCTGCCTTGCCCCCTGGTAGCCTCAGTTTTATAGTCAGATTTCTAAGGTTTTTGTTCGCTTGATCCGATGTTATTTTCCTCTGTATTCCACATTAAAAAATGCGCAGTTCCTCCTCAGGGAATGTGGGTGATATTTTTGCCCCACTCCCAGTGAAGTGGTGAGGATACTTTTAAAAATGATATGGAAGATATTGTGAGTATAATGTGCGTGTCTGTGAGAATTACCTTGTTATGAATTGTTTTCCCCTCCTGATTTCCTGTTTAGATAGTTTGTCTTTGAAATTATTTGTTGGTTTAGTTATGAAAATTTATTTAGTTATTATCTGTGTTTAGGGTTTATTTATTTAGAAAATGTGCTAATTATTCTGCATGTTTTTTGGGGATTCATTCTGCGGACAAAATATTGCTTCTCTGTGGTAGACATCATTTGTTAGGCAACTTAGAGAACCACCACACAGAATACCAATTAGGTCGGTAAAAACTCATTGATAATGAGCTTTTTGCTTTCCAGCAGGAATTGTACGTCTTGTTGATGGTAACAAAATTTTGATAACGTCAAACTGACATCTGGTTTCTGCAAATATTAATGTTTAAATATAAGAAGTTAACATTTATAATGTTTCTCATATATATGTATATATATGTATATATATACATATATATACACATATATGTATATACATATATATGTAGTGTATATATATATATAGTGTATATATATATATATATATATATATATATATATATATATATATATATACACACTACATAACAATTTTGGTTCCATTATTTTTTTCACTATTTAGCTTTTATATTAGCAATATCTGTACTGATAAAATCAAATGTTACAAGACAGCCTGCTTCTAGTTTAATTTGTTGTTTGTCAAATGAAAAAATGAGTATCAAGTAAGGAAGCATTAGGCAATATAGATTATGAATATTATATACATATAAACAGCTTTCCTTAGCAAGTGATGTTTGCCTAAGTTTTAAAATTTTATCAGAGAAGTATCTGTATAGACAAAACATCAAGTAGTAACTACAAAATATTTTTAGTTCTCTCATTCATCCCTCACATTCCAGTTCTGCTTGAAGGGCTAACTATAATTAGCAATCTTATGTTTACCTCCATATTTGCACCTACTTTAGGTAATATCTTTTGATTATTTTGGTAGCTAAAGATGTAGTTCTATAATAACCTTACCCTCTTCCCTTCCTTTGTCTTCTTGATATAGTCACTTCTGAAATTGTAGTTTTCAATAGCTGTGTAGTAACTGAAGTCAATTAAAACACCATGATTTTATTTCTGTTATTGTCCAATATTTTTTGATTTATAAATTACTGTTTTTAGATTTGTGTAGTTTTATATGCATGCATACCTAAATTTCCCCCAAATATCTGTTAGATTGGCATATAACTGTGAATATGTTACTCAACTACTCAATCATGGAGCAGTGTATTCTTATAATCTCCTCCTGGCATTCTTTCTCTCAGAGTCCTTTGTCTTCTTCTACCAGACCAGACTGTCTCTGCTGAGAAATAATAAACATGAATCAGATAGATTAGATAAAATACTTTGTAGTATGTTGATAAAAATACTTTGTAGATAAAAATACTTTGTAGTATGTAGCTTAGGTGTATAAACTCATTGAATTTTCTGAAATTCGAAATCTTTGCTGAAACTTCTAGTATGTTACTGTGTCCTCTTCCATTCATTTTGTCTTTTGTGCTTATGACTTAAAAATGTTCATTGCAATCAATTTTTAATGGAGTTTTAAAAAATATATTTATTTATTTATGAATACAAGCTGGGGTGTAGGCCAGAGGTGTGTGTGGGGGTGGGAGGATTCACCAGAGACTGAGTGGGGAGCAGAACAGTCAGCCTGACTAAAATACACTGCTGCGGGGAGCAGTTGGGAGAGAGAAGAGGTCTGCTGCGCCATGTGGGAGTCTCCCCGGGTGGGTATTGAACTCATGCTGCAGTGGCTCTGCATTGCTTCATAGTGCTGAGACTTAACCTCTTGTGCCACCAGGGAGCCCCTGCAATCAATTTAATGTCTTTTGTAGAAGAGGTAAATATTTAAGGTCAGTGTGCCATCTTCATCCCGAAAATCCTTTCTATATTGTTAAGCCCGGGGCCTCCCCGGTGGCGCAACGGTTGAGCGCTGCGCTGTGGAGCTGTCGGCAGTGGTGACGCGAGTTCGACGCCCAGCCAGGGAGAATCCCACTGGTGCGGCAGACCTCTCCTGCCTTGCCCGCTGTTCCCCTCAGCAGAGTGTTTCTGATCTGCCTGTTCTGCTCCTCACTCTGTCTCTGGTGAACCCTCTCGCCGCCCCACGCCTCTGGCCTGTACCCCAGCTTGTATGTATAAATAAAATAAAATCTTAAAAAAAATAAAATAAATAAAAATTTTAAAAAAAAATATATATATATGTATTGTTAAGCCCTCCCTAAATTGTTAATTTTGGCTATTTGAAGTTTCCTTGTTTTACACCTTTATCTACAATGAAAATGGTGATCCTTACCTTACTTTCAAGTTTAAAAAGAGATTTCTATAAAGTACTTAGGACCTCCTTCAAGGACAAAACTCTATAAATACAATAACTTTGTTATTTAAATACAGCTTCCCTTGGCTTAAATGGAAAGGTCAATGAATTATAGACAAAATGGTGGCAAATGAGATATAGATTTTAATGAGTCCATAAGTAAGCTAGATAATATAAAGACCATAAACCAATTTCTTAAATATGGACAGATATTGTTAGTATATTTCTGAGTTTTTAAACTGACTACTCAGCTATTAAATGATAAAAAAATTTGCTGTGACAGATGGTGCAGATGTGTTTCTGGGGGTGCTGGCTATTCACCTCTTTTTTACTGAAAGTTTCAGACATTCATTTCTTGGCAAGAGAAGTGATGTCTGGGCTTCTGTGTGTACTGAGTTCTCTAAATGAGACATTGGTCACATTGCCATTTATGGGTCACCAGGTATCTTCCCAAGCCAAAATACAGCCATTATAAAATAATTTATTCAGGAAGTAATGGGGCCACAAGAAGTTTATCATCCTGGTAACTACGAACCTACCTCAGGAGCTAAAGATTCTACCGAAATTAGTTTTCTCCCCACTTTGACTGGTTAATGCTTTCTCTTCAAAATTTGTTTTTGTGACACTCATGAGCAGTGGTGTGCTTGTGTCTGCCACCCCGCTATCCCTGTGATACTGTATGTTAGGCCAGGAAAGGTGCTGTCCCTGATCACAAAGACATTTTATTCGGCAGCTCATTCAGCGCACCTTGCTTGTACAAAATACCCTACCCTTCCGTACTTTCTCTCTCTTTCACATTCTAGTGAATTCCTGAAGGTGTTTCCATCCCACAGGGGCCTGGCTTATCAGGAGCATCTGGTTTGGGGTAGAACAGAGCAATAGGGGGTTTTAGGACTCGCCACATAAATCTTTAAGACAAACAAAAACCTTTATCTTTATAAAAATGGGTTCTTTGCTATCGCAAAAACCTGATTCATTGAGTTATGATGTTGACCGGAGAAAGAGAAACCAAGGTTCGGTTGGCATCATAACTCAATGCTGAATTTATTTCCCATCTTTGCAAGTGAAAATAACTGTTGATAGAAATTCAGATCTATTCAGTCCCCAGCGTGGGGATCGTCTTATGCACCTCCCGGGGCATGCATAGTGAACTTGGGAGACAAAGACCTGGAGTTCTGTCCTAAAGATTCCAAGGCTGCTTCTTGACTTGTCAGAAGAGCATGCAAGATCCCTCACCCATAGATATTCACTATTGCTCCCCGAGGAGAAAGGGGTGCACTGGTGTCTAATATTCTGATCTAAACCGGATTTCTCTCTTGGACTCCAGGTGGTAGGTGAGAAAGCCTAAACCTGACAGGCTGAATGACATTCTTAATAAATGGGTGGAAAATCAGAATTACCCATCAGCTTCTTCTTTTCTGCACGATCCCCCAATAACACTGCTTCTTCTTACTCTAGCATAAGGAATGGTATAAAGAAACACATCCTAAGCACTTATGTGCGGATGTTAAACATCAAAATGAAATGCAGCTCATGAAACTTGGGCTGAGCTCTGTGATATCTGGTTAGTGAACAGCCAGTGATTATCACCAAGATGGCTGGTGTGCTTGGCCAGACTCACATTTGTAGAACAAGATTTCCTTGCAGGAAGAAGAACCTTCCTCCCTGCTGGGTATTTAGACTTAGGCATTTGTTTGTTTTTAATCTTGTTTAATCGGTCACAGCACAGATTCTTGGACGAGTGCTGAGATCAGCACTACTGAAATAGAGAAAATTCCAAATTGTATGAAAGGAGCAAAATGTATTTGCATTGTATTTCATTGTATTTGAAGAATAGATTCTTCACCTAGCTCATTAATTTGTAGTGGTTTGTCTTTTGGCTTCAGCCTTTGACTTGTTCACTAATGATTGATTCTACCTTCCGGTGAAGAAGGTGCATTTGAGGCACCCTGTTCTTTGTTCCTTCTTTAAAGTGTAAATAGAGGTGAACTCAGAGCCTTAATGATGTCAGGACAAGATTTAGAATACAAGTATCCAAGGGAATCTTTAGTGTAGGAAATCGCATCTCCCCCTGTCTTTTCTCACACTTCTCCTTCTGGTTTCTCTTTATTTAAGTCTTCAGTTCCCTTTCTTTCCTACTTTCTTCTCTTTTTTCCATTATTCCTCTTCCCCTTTCTCCCCCACTTCCTGCCTTCTTTCCTACTCCTACTTCCTGGCTCTCATCTGCTCGGAACAAGCACTGAGGACCTCTGATTAGACAGAGGTAGACCAGCTGTCCAGCTTCAAACAGGCCATTTTGGCCCAGAGCTGAAACACGCAGTGAGTCCTCACTTAACAGTGTCATTAGGTTCTCGGAAACTCTGACTTTCAGCACAGTGACATAGAACGAAAGTAGGTCTTGGAATAATGTGGTTCTGTTCACCCTTAGCCACAAGCGTCTTTTTTCTCATCAGCCTTTTTAACACAGGAAGTTGAACTAAACGCCGTAATTTCAGGACCTGCTGTCCTAGCGTGGATGTTCTCCTGTGGTGGAGCTGGGCCTTCAGATCTACCTGGGCACCAAAGGGCGGTCGGATATGTAGGGAGAAGAAGGGAAAATGGATGCCAGAGAGCAACAAAAAAAGTCGACAGCAGGTAGCATCCTTGTTTTGCCTGGGAGGGGCTCTTGTCATTACCCCACCAGGTGACACTGTAGACTGTGGCCCTTGGCTGGAGGACATCTTGTTCGCTCTCCGGATTTGGCTCCGTGATCACCCCCTAGTCAAGTGGGTATTTTAGTGAGTTTCAGGAGCATGTGCAGGGGCCCCGTTTGGAAGAGCAGGGATGTAAATAGGACACGCAAAGGAGATAAACTGTGAGAAATCCTGAACAATTGGCAACCACATGGATGAACCTGCAGGACAGTCTGCTCAGAGAAGTAAGCTGGACACACAGACTCCAATGCTGCCATCCCCCTTCTCTGTGGAACCCGGATAGTCAGGCCCATGGAAGCTGGGGTGGAATGCGTCAGGGAATAGGGGTTCAGGGAGAGGTTGACAAGGGGTACATTGTTTCACTTATGCAAGATGATGAAGTTTTGGGGATCTCGCGGTGACTAGAGTAATATTACTGTGTTGCATGCTTGAAATTTGCTAAGACAGTAGGTCTTTAAAAAATGTTTTGTTGAAGTAACATTGGTTTCTAACATTCTCTAGGTTTCAGGTGTACAGCATTCTAAGTCAGCATCTGTATACACTATGTTATGTTCATCACCCAAGACTAATTCCACCCTTCATCATGCCATCCACCCCTTTGCCAACTTAGCCAACCTGTTCTCCGCTCTTTTTTACTAACCACTATTTTATTCTCATAGCCTAAGAGTTTGATTTTAATTTCTTTATTCATTAGTTTAGTTTCTCCACTGTCCTCCTGGGAGTGCAGTCACACAGAGCCTGTCTTTCTCCTGACATTTCACTAAACAGGACACCTGGAGGGCGGATCTCCCGTGTCCCAGGACACGCAGATAACCTGTGATTGGTGATGGATGTGGCTATGTCCACCGTTGGCAGCAGTCACTTCCAGTTGTGTCCATGTGAAATGTGTCCAGAAAGCCTCAAGTTGTGCTCCTTAAATAGATGCAATTTTTATCAGTTATACCTCGATAAAGCTAAAAATGTCCATTTATGTTTCATAAGCACCGAGGGCTCAGAAGACAGCTGGGATGCCTGTTGTGCTGGTCTTCGCGCCTGGACATAAGCCTCATCATGAATTCGTCCCTCCTTTGGGGGTCCAGGAGAGGGAAGGGCTGTTGAAGTAACGTTGGTTTCTGACGTTCTGTAGGTTTGAGGTGCACAGCGTTACAAATCCGCATCTGATGTGATCACATTGGAGGCCACAGGCCATTTGTTCTCGATGATCCTCTAGGGTTCTGAGAACTTGTCTTTCGCCAGCAACTTGGTTTCTCACCTCTGCCCGCTGAGGTCTGGTGCTTTCTGCAGAGTGTGGCGTGAAGGAAGCATCTCAGCCCCCTGTTTGCATCTGGTCCTCTTTAGACTCTGCACCGAGGAAGAGCATTGTCTGGTCTGCATAGCAAGTGACTGAGTGTATCTTGTTGCTCCAGAAGCTACCCCCTTGCTTCTAATTTCTCAAACGGAACTATGGGGAGCCCACGGCAGCTTTCAGTGGCCTTGAGGTGTGTTGATTTCCTTATTAGCCAACGCAGTGCCTCGTTGAGAGACAGCTTCGCGCTCCTGGCCGATGGGTGGAGCTGCTTTTACCTGCACTGAGCGTGTGCCCTGGGCAGCGTCCTCCTGCTCCTGCGTGTAGGTGTCTGCTCATTGCTACCTGGATTCTTTTTGTCTTTCCGCACTTGAAGATGGATTTACTTGACAGTAGGTTGAGTTCAAGCCTTTGTTCAACTTTTCTGTCTTGATTCAGGAAATATTACATTTAAACCATTAACATCTAATTGGAAACATTAGACTGGACCTAATGTCCTGGATTTGAAATCTGGTCCTCTGGCAAAAGATAAATGCCCTCTTTACCATTAGAAATGAACTTAAATATGTTTTATGGTGAAGAACAATCAAGGGGTAAATGATTGTGCTTTATTTTCCACACACAGGGCCCCCCGGGTCTTTTCATTCAAACACGTTTGTTACAATTAAGCAAAGTACATACAAATACACAGAACTTATTTGACTGAAATCATTTTGCTCTTTCTGCACTTTTGTCCCTGGGACTTCCTCAAATGTATCGAATAGAGCTACTATTTGTAAGGAACTAGAAAAGGACATTGCCCTGTGCACTTATTTTATTTGGAATTGATGCCATCTGCAAAGGTTTGTGGCCTAAGAAAAAGGGTCATGAACTAAATTGATTAAAGCTCTTAAATATAAAAAAAAAAAATTCTCGTCTTCCTTCTGCATTCTTCCCTCACTGAGAGGGGCAAAGTACAGTTTAATAGTGGGGAATAAACATTCGCCTTAAGGGAGTTGATTTTTTTCTGCTGTGTAGACTTTAGTTTACGGCTCATTTCTCTAAGAAAAACATAATTACCAAAAAGATACGTAGTAAGTTCTGACACAGGACTCGTGAATGTGCTTCTTAACGTTCCAGTCGATGCCCTTCTCCACTCCTGTGGGGTGTAGGTTGAGGTTACGGTAGGGCTAAGAATTTTGAGGAAATCTTTATCTGAATTGTCTCAGGAAGTCAAGTAAAAACTCATAGTTTCCTTGGTGAGCTTATGTTCCTGAAGTTCAGAATAACCAGCCAATAGATGTAGATCAAAGAAAGTACCAATCCTTAATTAATTTTTTAATGGGGGGCAAACAGTCCATTATCCTGAATTCTCATTTAAAGGGCAGAAGAAGCTATTTTCAGATGGAGTTAAATTGTTTGGGGGCATTAATATCTGGTTAAATCTGAGAGGAGGAGAATTACATTTCTGAAGTGACACTGTCTATTAACCAGTCAACGCTCAGGCAGCTCTGCTATGCTGCTTGTCTATTGTTGCATAAAAAATACCCAACATTTGTGACAACAGGCAACAAACTTCAATCATCTCAAAGTTTCTGTGGTTCAAGAATCTGAGTGCAGTTTGACTGCCGCCTCTACTGTTGGCCTGGGGCTGCTGTCTCACTTGAAGCCTCAACCGAAAGAGGTTCCACTTCTGGGATCCCTGGGGTGGTCCTTGGCAGCTTTTATTCCTTTCAGGGTGGGCTGTGAGCCTCAGGTCCTCCTTCAAACACCTATGTGAATTATATGTCTCAATTCTTTGTTCCAAGAGCCACTCCTTACGGTAGCTTTCCACGAGCCAGCTGCCTTTCCTTTGAACAAGCAAGTGACACCAGAGAGGATGAGAAAGACAGAAGACAGTTCTTTTGTAACTTGAACTTGGAGGTGACATTGTGGTCCAGCCCAGACTTCAAGTGTGGCAGGGAGGGTTCTACAAAGACACGAATACTAGATGAGGTTAGTTGAGGGCCATCTGAGAAACTGCCTGCCACATTTGCTGACTACTTTGTCAGATCTCATTCCATTAACTAATCATCAAACATTAATTGAACTCATTGCTTAGTTTTGGGTTTTGCTTCTCCTTTCAAACATGCCCATCCACAGTCATCTTCAGGTCTTCCTTCTGCTCTGAGGTTCCTTCTTGACTCAGTGAGATGTGTTCCTGTCCTGCCCCATACTTTCTTCCTACCCCAGTTCAGTGCTGATGTGAACATCTGGACATGCTGGAGTCTGGTCTTTCAGTAGTTAATACCCAAAGTCAAGGGTTTTATCCACCTGGCTAATCTGGACTTGTTCCCTAGCCATAGACTTTAGAGTCAGAAGCACATTCTTTCTCCCTGTTTAGAAGTTCCCATCCTTGAGCAACTCAGCCTTCTAGGTCTTTCTTGAATCCACTGTAAATGGGAACCACACCCACCTGGCAAGACTAATAGCAGCTAAATAAAACAATGACAGGTGTGGGTACTCTGAAGATGGCCATTATTACTTTTCTCCATTTTGTTTTGAATTTTTAAATTTACTCCGCTCAAATGATTTGAAAAAAACTCAAATGATTAATTGTTTCTTTCATGGGTTTTTAAAACACATTACAGAATTTACCGCATTAACCATTTTAAAGTGTGGCCCTGTGGCATAGGGCATTTGTGGAGCTGTGCCACCATCATGCTCTCCAGTCCAGACCACGTCCATAGCCCCAAAGCAGACCTCAGACCAGCAAGCAGTCACACTCCATTCCCTGCCCATCAGTCATGGCGGCCCCAAAACAACTTCCTGTCTCTATGAATTTGCATTTTGCAGACATTCATATAAATGGAATCATAGACCGTGACCTATCAGGTCTGCTTCTTTTTCTTTGCCTCATCTTTTCAAGGTTTCTCACTTTTTATTTTATGTAGACATTTTACCAATGTATACTAGTCTCAGGAAGAATTGAATAGAAAACATAATTCAAAGTATGTGCTCTCCAAATGGTGGGTAAGAGTTAAGAGTGATAGCAGCTTTACATTGAGAACAAACCACAGGAGCACTCCAAAGACAGAAAAAAAAAGTGAGAAGGATACCAGGAAATGCACTTCTACATCAGGTTCTGCTGAAACTGCCCCTTTCAACCCCTGCCCCTTACTCCTTCACGCCATTGCTCACACTCTTCCCTCTCTTACTCCTCTTCGTCCCACTTCCTCATCAGGCCTCCCCCTCCTCCTCTCTCTTCCCCTTACCCCTTCTCCCTCCTGCTCTTTATTCTTTTTCTTATTTTCCTTCTTTGTTTCTTCCTTGCTTCTTTGGTTCTCTGTGTGTAAAGGTAGTTTCTACTCAAAAAACCTGTGAGAATTTATTGTAGGAGCATAATAAAAGTAATTTATATCAACCTTTGATATCAGATACAAATTTCAGTAAAAGTCATTAGTTAAAACAATCCTGACACATTGTCTGGAAAGAATACTATATAGCCATGAAAAATCATGCTGGCGAGTATTAGTGACAGGGTATAGATTTAGAGATAAAACATTTTTACAAAATAGTGTTATTGTGTGGAGACATTTTAATTGATCAGGCAATTATTATACATACTCTATATGTATCTTTAAAGACAAAAATATGAGATGATGCAATTGAATTTTTCACGTCATCATGGTGTGATGGCAGATGACTGGAGCCTTGTTGGTTATCTATCTCTTTTGTGCTCTCTGTAGCTTCAAAAATTTTAACCGTGCATCAGGCTTTGGAGTTAGATAAGAAGGAGAGTAAGCATTGTTTTTGGAAGTGTGCTAGTGGATGTGACTCACCCTTGGCCAGGAAGCCAGAGAGGAGGGACACTCCTGGCTGAAGACTCCCAGTGGGGCGATTTTGCTCCAAGGCAACATCGGCAACGCTGGTGTAGGTTTTGGCTGTCATAGCTGAGGAGGTGCTCCTGGCATCTGGTGAGAAGAGGCCATAGATGATGCTAAACCTTTAAAATGCACAGGCTCACATCCCAAATAAAAAAGAATTATTTTGCCCCAGAGTGATGAGGATGAGAGGCCTACTTGCTCATGGGCTAGTTTAATTATTTTCAGTTGGCACATTGGATAATATCAATGGGAGAGGTCAAGTCGCTTGCGTTATCTTTCGCAGGGATCGAGAATTCATTTTCTTTCAAGCAACATTACACTGACCTGATTCTCTAAAGCCTTGAGAGATGAAATCTCGCTGTTTTCCTGCTCTCCCACCTGCTTTCTGTTCAGAGCTTTTCATCTGGGCTGTGTATCTCAAGAAGGAACCAGGCACTACAGCTGAAGTTAGTATGTTGATCCTTATGTAGGTCCCAGCACTCCATGGAAGAAATGAATTACAGGTAATTGTCACTTAGAGCCCTCCCGTGTCAAGTAATGAGGAGAAGGCTAATGAGGGAACAGTGCCACCTACTGCATTGTGTCGTGTTTTCCAGAGCTTCTAATTGATGAATTGATACAGCTTTCTGCCTAGAAGTATTCTTTTCCTTTCTTGATCTTGCACATCTCTTAAGTTGTCACTGCCAGAACTTTAAACAATATTCAGTTATTATTGGCGCAAGGTGTAATTAGAAACAGCTGTGAGCAGAGGCGTGCCATCCAACTTCTGTAACAGCAAATGAATTGCTCTTGAAGACCTCAGGTTGATTCACAGAGCTTGTACCTGGCAGTTAAAACAAATCCATCTCTGGTGTGAAAGCTATCAGCCAGTTCTGTTTACCTAGATATCCTGAAAGATTAAAAATGTATGAACTGCACCAGTTCCAAATGTCACCAAGTTTATGAAAAAAAGAAATCAAAGCATGTGTTTGTCACAACAAAATTGTCAACATTTCATCCTTTTTTCAGAAATTTCTGCACTGATCTTTAGTCACTCTGTATTTTTAAAGGTATATTTAAAATGCCCCCTTTCCCCTCCAAAGCATTTAAAAACCTTTTTGTAGTGCAGGGCAGACATTTTGATGTGTCCATTTAATTATGACTGCATTTTTATATAACTTGAAAAATCATTTTGAATTGGATGGGTCAGATAATTTGTTACCATGGTGAATCTCTTTATTGGGATTAAATAATTTGTCTCATAAAATTACATGCCTCTCTGTAATATATTAATTTTTGCTTCTAATCAAATATTTAATTATAGAATGAACTTGGACTAATTTGTAACTTGAATCAAAAAGCTCATCCATAAAAAATTCAAAATGGTATTGTGAGAGAGAGATCAAGAAGTTCTGGCATTTTTGTTTCAAAGTTTTAGTAATATATGCCCGTTGTAAAAGTGAGAATTCTGACAGTTTTCAAGACGAGAAAAACACAGTGATAATGGCAGCAAACCTGAATTTCTTGTATTTACACTGAATTGCATGTTTGAAAGCCAGTTTTACAGTGTTTACTGTCTGCTTGGTTTCTCTGGAAGGCTGATTGCCTGTCACACAAACACAAAGGATCCAGAGAATCGAGGGGACTCTCAGTATGAAGGGCACCCCCTCTTCCTGACGTCACACAGGGGGTGGTGGTTCTTAAAAAATCAGTGGAGACGTAACTCTAAGAAGATGGGAAAGGACCTTCATCACCGTCTCACTCATTATTCTCCGAGTTGCTTTCCTTCCCTGTAGCCAGTTCTCAGCTTTCCTTCTCTCAAAAGTGAGCAGTATGTGTACCTTTAAAAAGAGATGGTCCTACTAAGTGCCCTTAAATAAATGAAAAACAGGCCTCCATATGGATACTTGGGCGGCACATAAGTTAATATGCAAAGATTGGGTCCACAAACAGCACCTTGTCCTGTCTGAGTTGTTCTTTTCTAAGATAGTGTCGTCTCCCCCATAGAGGTCTGCTCCCAGCCCCGGGGTAAAGGGGCTCAATCACAGCTAAGCTTCTCCCCACTCTCCATGGAAGTTGCTGCTTGACAACAATGGATTTCGAGGTAGGTAACCATGGACTGCTCTTTCCACCGAGTCCTGTTGGCGATTTGAGAAAAGGGGAAGCCCCTCTGAGAGCTGAAGCTGATTGGCCTGTGTGATGTATTCAGAACGATGTTGACTCCTGAGACTGGATTTTAATTGCTAAGTGGGATTAATTGGTGAGACTCCTGTCTGGTCCTGTGGTGCGTTTATGGCAGCAAGGACTTCCTGGCCCGACTGTAGACGTGGAGAAAGCAAGTCTGTCCTGAAGTCGGACCGTCGTGGTGATTTTGTGTTTTGTTTGTTTGCGTAGTGTTTTTAAAGTTTGTGTTCAGATGTTACGGGCTGAATCATGTGCCCTAAGTTAATACGTGGAAACCGTCTCTGGCATCTCAGGTTGTGACCTTTTGTGTTGTTGCAAGTACATTAGTTAAGGTCGTGATGCTGGAGCAAGGAGAACGTCTAATCAAATGCAACGGGGGCCTCATTATAAAGGGGCCTCTGGGTCAGGCGCACACAAAGGGAGAACGTAGCGTGATGTTGTCACAGGTTGAGGAAGCATCAGAAGTTGGGAGAGCGGCCTGGAGCAGATCCTTGCCCGGCGAAGTCCTGTCCACACCCTGGTCTTGGACTTCCGGCTTCCTGAACCGTGGGACAATAAACCTCTGTTGTCCAGGGCGCCCAGGGAGTGAATACATCAGACATCACAGACCGTGCTGTTTCTAGTGGAGTTTGCTAGTATCTGCGAGCACCTACCTGGTGCCAGGCACTGAGCTGAGTGCCAATGATACAAATAGAATGAAGCCTTCCAGGACCCCAGTCTTGTGAGAGATGTGGCCAGATATGGGTGGGAAGTCGGATGTCCCTCGAAGTCCACGTACATCCACTTGAAATGCACCCCTGAAATGGCCTGAGAAACCTACTAGTTTGCTTACCCAGCTCCCTTTCACTGTAGTTTTCCAACCACCGCTATCTTCTTTATTTCATTTTCTTGTTCCCACCACCACCACTCACATCCCCAGTCCTGCCCTCTCCCCTCCTGCTTAACCTCGGAGCCCTCAGGATGTTTACTGTGGTCCACTGGTTTTGGAAAATATTTTATGGTATCAAGTAGCCTGCTATGTGAATGTCCAGCCTTTGTTTTTATCATTATGACGTTGTAGCACATCATTCTCTCACATTCCCTCCATTTTGTTGAAAATGGCTACACGTCATCCTTTTTCATGGCTGCGTAGTTCTCCAGGGTATGTATGTACAACGTCTTCTTGACGAGCCTTCCCTCAGTGAACACCTAGACAGCTTCCGCATCCTCGCCTTTGTAAATAGCGCTGCTTTGAACACTGCGAAGCATGCGGAGATTTTGTTCTGATGGTTTCATATTATTTGGATGGATGGCTAAGAACAGGACTGCTGGATTGCATGGATTTTCCACTTTTAGCTTTTTACAGTCCAGATGCTTTCTGCAGTCAGCCACCATGGTTTGCATCTCCACTGAACAAGTGACTTTCCACTGACTTCTCATGATGGTTCTTAAAAGATTTTTGTATTTTTTTTTAATAGAAAGAAAACATGAATAGTCCAAAAGGCTAGTTTCCTTTTCTTTGCCTCCATCACTCTGTGCCTTTGCACGGTGACCTCACTGTTCTCACGGGTCAGGCGCAGCCGGGAGGTGCCCCTTCGTAGGGCAAGTGCCACCCTCTGCGGGGATGTTTGGCACCTGAGTTTCTGTCACAGCCCCAATGGGGTAGAGGCTCCAGAGCATTCCTGCTGCCTGACACGGTCACTCAGAGCGGCCTTTCACAGCTGGGCTATTACAGGTTTAACAACTGTAAGCAGCAGCCTGTAAAAGTGCGCAGATGTTTGTTTTGGTGATCATGTGGAATAGATGCGGGACAGCCGATGGCTACTTCAGAACAAAGTGCCCTTGAGCAATATTCCCTTTTGTGTGACCACTTCGACTTCTGGGCAGAGCCAGTCAAGCTTCTTTGCTGGAATATTTGTGTGAGTGATGTTGCTGGTAGGTTGCCATGGTTACTTGAGTCCGCTGGGCAGCAGGGCAGATTTGCATTGTAATTAGCTTGAGCACCACAGCCCAGCTGTGGGCGCTGCTCTGCAGAGAAGCTGCCCATCTTAGTTCATGCAGTCTCTGCACAGGGCGAGCGAGACAGAGTGGCATCTGTTTGTTCCCTCACTCACACTCTTAGAGGAGATTTTCATGGCTAACTTTGGGTATAAGGACAAATCAGATTATTGTCAGACGTGCGCTTCTTAATAGGACTGTTTGCATAAGCTACTGTTCCAAGAGGGTCATAGATAAATATTTTCTAAATCACTGGGATTCAATTTAATATGCTTATGCAGAACCCAGTATGTTATCCAGTTGAGAGCTACCAGGCAATGAAATGAAAAGGAAAGCATCTATCACCATAGTGACATTTAGATTTTGGTGTGTGGACAGAGCTATAATGCATTTCAGTCAGTTACCTCCGTATGGAATCATTAGGACTTGATGAAATAGTGTGGACACGATGGCCTTCAGGATTTCGCTTCAAATCTCAGATTATACCTAGCTAGCTGTGCGTCCCAGGGCCAATCATGTCCCTTCTCTCAGCTTAATTTGTTCATCTTTAAAAAATACAATGCAAATATCTATTTACAAGGTGTTTGTAAGCATTATTAGTATAAGTGATCTGGGAAATCATAAACACTCAATGCCTGGTGGTGATTATGATTAGTTTTAGTTTTCTCTTTAAAAATGAAATGAAGAAATGCTCACAGTTTTGACTGCAGTGTTGTTGCAGTAAATTGGTGCAGTTCATAAATAGTTTGAATTTTTCAGGTATTATCATCAAAGAGTAAGTTTACTATATTCAAATAAAAGAATCTTTTGGCTTTGAACAATTTTCTTTTCCTTATCAAATATTCTGCTTTTAGCAATGAAAGTAATAAGTAAGTTCCTACGCACATTTCACCTTGTGCCACTTGGAACTTTGTACAGTTATACCAATATCACAGAACTTTTTTCTAATGGCTAGAATGCAAGAGCTAATTAATGGGAGAATAGGCAGTGCTGCTCTTCGGACTGAGGTTGAAAAATATTTTTCTTTTTGAGTTTCTAAAGGAAATTTAAAGGGAATGCATTTTCCTGAGCTGTTGCACTTTGAACATGTGTCCTGTAATGAGGTAGCAAATACCAAGTCTCTTGACTGCCTCCTTGGAAATACCATTACCTGTTGGGAGTACAGGGAGTTTGGGGAGATTTTGGTGTAAAAGACCCAATTCATTTACCTTGTTGGAGATGCACTGAGGCATTTACTCCTTTGCAATACCTGTAACATTGAGGCGGACATGGGGAGGAGGCAGCCTTCACCGTGCGGACAGTTAAGGAATTGCAGCCATGGCGTCAACACATCTGAAGGAAATCTGTCCTCAGAGGAAGATGAGCCACAGGGAAGCTAGGCGAAGGGGAGACAGAGAGAAGGCACATGGTATGTTTTCCCCAACTGTCCAAGAGATGGAGTGGGAGCTACAGAGAGGAAGAAAGATGGACAGTAGACACTATCAGTGGCATTTAGGAGTTTCCCAGCCCCAGAGTAGATTGTGTTGTTCCATTATACATTTTTATGATCTGGAACAGTGGATCTTAAGGATTAGGAATGCCATTTCATGCCTAAGCAGATATTTGGTAATGTCTTGAGACAATTTGGGGTGTCACAACCAGGGAGATGTTAGTGGCATGTAGCAGGGAGCCCCGAGATCTGCTGAACACAGGACAACCTTCAACAAATTACTCCCTTGCATGAAACACAGGACAACCCTTCAACAAATTACTGTCTGCTCCGGATGCCAGTAGTGCTGCGGCCGAAAACTCCGGTCACCTGATCTAGAGAAACTGACCTCTGTCCTTTTCTCTCGCTCCCTGCCCACTGTGTCTCCTTCTGATGGCTGACACTGCGCTGTGGACTCCTCAACTCAAGAAGGGGCCTGATTGGCATAGTTTGCTTGGACTGCTGCAACAAAATGCCATAAACTCGGTGGCTTCTGCATAACAGAAATTTACTTTTTATTGTAAATTTTGGAGACCAAGAAGCCCAAGATCAAGGTGCTGGCTAGTTGGGTGTCTGGTGAAAACTTTCTTCCTGGTGGGAACAGTTCCATTCTTGCTCTTTTCTCACTTGTCAGAAAGAGCAAGCCAGCTCTTGTCCTGAAATAAGGGCACTAATCCCATTCACAAGGGCTCCACCCTGTGAGTTATCCCCCGAAGGCCCAACTCGCACATACCAATACGTGAGGGATTAGATTTTAAGATATGTATGTTTGGGGGGGTGTGTCACAGACCTTCAGCCTTTAACAGGGGTGTCCTAGGAGGTGACTGGTAAGTTCCAGTCTCCAATAGAAATCAACTGGCGATCTTGGTCATCCATACGTCTCTTAAAATTTAAGTCAGTTCTAAGTATGATCAGTTTTGAGTTCCTGGAAGAAAAGGGAGTAGGGATAAGGGAGAAAAGGGAGTAGGGAGTAGGGAAGGGCATATCTATGACTATTTTGTAGAACAGAGAACAAAGAGAGTGGCAGTTATGTCTTAGCAAGCAAGGAACGGAAGGCGTCCCTTGGACACATGACTACAGTTCCTTTTCTAGCCTCCTTGGCAGTGAGGTTTCCCAAGTGACTAAGTCCTGACCACCAAGATGTGGGAAGAGGAAATTTATCCCTTGCTCAAGTTTGGCCCTTTAATTGTGCGGTTGAGCTGCCATTTCCTTCTCCTCCTGCCATATAAATGGAGAAGGCGCCAAGCCCCTGGAGGAGGGTGGGGCCTCGAGCCCAGGGAGCTTTGCTTATGGCCTGCTGTTTGGCGGACAGATGCCCAACCCCAGGCTTAGTCTTGGTATGTGGTGTGAGCAAAATCCAATCCTTCATTTTAAGCCACCAAAAGGTTCAGGTCATTAGTGAAAGAATCACTAACCTGCTATGACTGCTATGTATTATTCACAACTGATATGTAACAATAAAATAGACACGTGCAAAGGTTGGGAACCCCTTGGCGTGTGGCCATCTCTCTGGGACTCCAGAGCAAGTGACATCAGCCCAGTGGGCAAAAGTACCAGGTGTCGGTGACGCTGAGTCTGCTGCATTCATATCAGCACACGCTCTTCTGAAGCACGCTTTAAAATCAGCTTGTCCATTCAAACCCCTTTCTTGGTATTTTACACACTGGGTGAACGTTTACTTATATCTCAGATGGCGACTTTAGTAATTTCAGTTTCCTAAACCCTGCTTAAAAGTCCCTAAATTCACATAGTATCCCTTAAGCATTAAGTGTTACATGCGAGTCTGCGATTTAGCTGAGAATTGTGGAATAAAAGTTGTTTTTTTTCCCCTTTATTTTGCCAGATCATCCCCAATTGGTTGTGCATCTCAGGAGCCAAAGCTGTGACTTTCCAAGTTGTAATTTAAACTTGTTCAATTGCCTCCAGACAGTCGCTTTCTTGTCGCCGGGTGGGAATTTAGCTCCACCTGAGTTTCGTTTTTCTTTTTCTCTCTCCAAATCCTATCTCCTTTGGGGCTGCATCATCATTATTTCATACAAACTTTGGGCAGGAGCATCGTCTTATGAAAACTTTTTGTTTTGTGTTTTTTTTCTCCTTGGGAGACATTTCTCCGTTGCATCTGGGAGGCGGTGGGGTCTGTGGACATCTTTCAAACTCGTGATGTAGTCATGTTGGAAGGTCTTTGTGGATGGCCGCGAGGGGGGATTAGGCTTTGCAACTATGCAGAAAATTGATCTGGTAAACACATTAGAGGTGGGTTATCCTCTCTTGCTCCCTAAATAGCGCCCTCAAAATGTGCAGCTCATAAAAGTCACTGCAGAACCCAGCAGGAATTTTGTTGCTGAGAAACGGAAGGTTTGACTCTTGTTCAGTAATGCTCTGTAGACTTGGACAGAGAACGCCTCCCCTTGTGTACCAGCTGTCTCGGTGCAGCGCGGCCTCAGACAAGTCAGCATGTACGCTGGGAGAGGTAGAGTATAGACCACACATGTTAGCTGTTCAGTGTCCTTTATTTAAATATTTAAGGGATGAGATGATATTCAACAAAACTGTCTATTCTCATCTTTTGTGTTTGTACATGTACATGAGCTGCAGTATATGCTTTTAGGGCCTGTGCAGGGAGGGAAGGAAGAGCCACTTACAGGCCTCATATTGTAGACCCTGTATTCTAGGCAATTTTTTTTTTTATTGGTGTTGTCTTCATGCTCCAAGAGTCTGGTTCTGCAACATGACTTGATTTGGATTATCTGTTGTCTCAACAACTCATAAAGGACTTTGAAGTGTGTTGAGGAAGAACTGGACTAAAAATGAGTGCAGCTCTTTTTTGTTGCCTGCATTAGTCAGGATGAAAAGGTACGCTGCGGTAACAGCATTCCCAGGATGCTAGCTGTCGAAAGCAGAGCAGATTGGTTTCTTGATTACACCACACAGCCACGGGTGGGGAGAGGGCTTTGATTCATGTAATTTTCACTCAGAGACGCAGGCTGATGGAAGCTTCTCCATATGGACTTTCACAGGGAACTTTTAACAGGGAGAAAGCATGGAGACCCACATGTGGGTTTATCGATGCTTCAGCAAAAAGAAAAACACTCTTGACTTTTGCTTGATTTTATTGGTCAGAGTCCTTTATCTAAAGTTAAGGCAAAGAGACAGGCAAGTGTAATTATCCCAAATACCAGAAATATAGTTTGAATACCAGTAAATCCTAGTAAAAGTTACAATTTTCCATCCCAACAGACACACACACACACACACACACACACACACACACACACACACACACAGAGAGAGAGAGACATTTATACCTAAGCGCAAAGCCCAAATATGAAATTAGCCCCCAATGAAAAGTGAAACTGTCACAGGGAGAATTTAGAAATGTAGCTCAGAACTCACAAAGACACACAAAGACTTAGATTCTGGTCCTGACTTAGGAATCTTTAGTCAGCAGGTAATGCAAAAGCGTTTTATTTTAAGAACTACTCTCTACCCTGGGCTAGTTCTGAACTAGCACAAGTTCTGAGCTGAGCAGATTTAATTTAGTGGTGGACTTAATGTAGTATACACTATGGCTGATTTATTTGATGCACACACGGTTGTGGTAACATGTATGTGGAGAGGTGTGACCCCAAACCTTGGAGTCATATGTGGTGTTGCAAAGCAACGTCACCTCAATTCAAAAAAATAATGAACACCTGAAATTTACATATGTTAAAATGTAATGTTACTTAAAAATATGTAAAAGTAATAAATTGAAAACAATTCAGACTCAATTTTGAATTTTCTTTAAATTTCCTTTTCCTTTTTAAAGAGCAGGTCAGATATCAATAAGGAATAAGTCCATAATGGGAGGCTTATTCACTAAATTTAATTTTCAAGGTCTGTTGAACAGACTAAAGGCAAATATGAAGCATGAAAAAAAGACTTCAAACATGTAATTGTATCAAATAAAGGTGCTGCTATCAAAGTTTATTGCCATAGATAGGACCTCAGTTCTTTTGTTTGAAATTATGTTAAGATAATCTCTTATCATTGTTTTTTATTTTTCTTGTTAGAATTCTTCTGTTTTTACTTTCCCAAAATGAGTAACATAGCAATTGCCTGGGAAAAATTAAAAGGAAGATCAGAACAATCAAATGACCCTTTCCCGGGTCCAAGAAGCCAGGCCAGATGGGTAGATTATAATAAGGGAAATAGATTGGCCAATGACCATCAAATGCAGCCACCAACAAAAACAAAATTCCAGATTTCTCTTTTGAAACTCCTCATGGGTCAAAAAGAAAATAATGTAATTAACTCAGCATGGTAACTGAAGAGAAAACATTTCTTTTTATTTTGTCCTTGCCCCAGGTTTTCATTGATCAAACACATACAGAGAAAGTCTTTCAGGCTACCAACCAGTCTTGCTGTGTTTTATTTAACATGTAGCAGAGTCTGACAGGTAAGGGACTAGTCCAGCAGCCTCCTGAGGGAAGTTCATGAAATGGTATTGTCTGCCTCGTGCATTAGCATCTTTAAAAACAGAATGGCAAATTGTATAGGTAATAAGGGAGTTGTACTTAGAATATATAAAGAAATCTTGCAATGCAGTAATAAAAAGGACAGATACCTGATTTAAAATGGAGTAGAAAAGAACACAAGGGACCACGGAGATGGATCACGGGTGAATTGGTGGTGGGCTGCCCAAGGGGAATGCAAAATGTAAAAGATATAAATAACAATAAAAATATATAAAAAATATATAGGCAAGTGATGTAAAATGTACAAATGGTCAATATGCACATGAAAAATGCTCAACACTAGGGAAATGCAGATCAAAACACCCTTCCCATACCACCTTACACTTGTTACAATGGCGGGGATCAAAGAGGGAGCTAATAACAGGTGTTGCTGAGGATGTAGAGGAAGTGGAACCCCCATCAACTGCTGGTGGGAATGTAAAATGGTGCAACCACTTTGGAAAACAGCCTGAAAGTTCCTTAGAAAGTTAAACTGGAGTTATCATCTCCCAGCAATTCTACTTCTAGGAGTATACAAGTTGAAAGAGAAAGAATCTTCAAAAAAATGAAATGTATGACCACACATAAACTTGCATGCAAATGTTAATAGTTGTGTGGTTCAAGATAACTAACATGTGGAAACCACCCAAATACTCTTAAACTTTGGGCTGGAAAAGCAAATTGTGGTTTATCCATCAAAATGAAAATTGTTTACGGCCTCCCTGGTGGCACGGCGGTTGAGCGCTGTGCTGTGGAGCCGTCAGCGACGCATGGTGCGAGTTCGACGCCCAGCCAGGGAGGATCCCATATGGTGCGGCAGACCTCTCCTGCCTCGCCCCCTGCTCCCCTCAGCAGTGTGTTTCTGATCTGCCTGTTCTGCTCCCCGCTCTGTCTCTGGTGAACCCTCTCGCCGCCCCACGCCTCTGGCCTATACCCCAGCTTGTATGTAAAAATAAATATTAAAAAAAAAAGAAAAAAAAAGAAAATTGTTTAAAGCTACAAAGAAGTGAGGCATTGAGACCCACTACAACCTGTACAAACCTTGAACAAATCATGCTAGTAAAAGAGTCACCCAAAACCATTTTAGATGCCATTTATATGAAATGCCCTAAACAGGCAAATCTAGAGAGACAGTAGATTAGTGGGTGCTTGGGGCTGGTCAGGTAATGCATAGTGGGGTGTGTTTGCTAATGAACATGGGGTAAAGGGTTTCTTTTTGAAGTGACGGAAATGTTCTAGAATTAGATTATGGTGATATCTGTGTATGTGTGAATATGCTAGAAACCATTCAAGTGTACATTTTAAATGAGTTGTGTATTGCAATGAATTGTATCTCAATAAAGCATTTTTTTTTTTAAAGTAAGGTGCATTTCACTTGCACAGATACTGCAGCATAACCTGCCCAGGAGTGTTTGCTCCCAGGTTATAATGTTGAATAGTGGCTTCTAAGTCTCCTACCAAGGAACTGGTAACAGTCTTTACTGTTCAAGAGCTTACCTCCTCAGTGCCTCTCCCTGCCTCATTCCACAGTAGTTACACTAGGAAATCTCATTTCTTGCGTCAGGACAGAAGATTGGCTGAAAGTTCTTAATATCTGCTAATGGAATTGCTTGAAATAGTCTGCAAGTAGACTGACATGCAGTAGAGTCACTTTTCCATCCCTATGTGCCATAAATGCAGGCTGCCTGCTTTACCGGCTGACACCTTGGCTGTGTGATGCTGGAACCATGTAGAACTTTAGGTTGCCCTTGTGACTTTTGTTTGGGTGCTGGCTCCTTTGTAAGGTGGTATACACTTCCATAGACAGTGAGCATTCTCCAGGCACAGTGGCCTTGGGGAAAGGAGTCATAAAACCTTTTTGGAAAGGAGAGTAACTTCAGTAACTTCCATCTCTGTCCTCCTTTGCCCTCTTTCTGCAGTGCCTTTGGGCTTCCCTGAACAAAGCCACACATGGATATGACTGTGTAAGCCATCAAGCCTAGTCTTTATGTGCTGCATTTATTTAAACATTGTAGGCAAATAATAATTTTTGGTTGAATTAATTAAACTGTGTAGGAATCACCTTTCTGTGACTTTATGCAAAAGAGATGTGAATTAGTATAAATTATGTAAACTTTCCCATTAACTTTGCTACTGCTTCTTCATTATCTCAATGAGAATTTACCGTGAACTATAAGGAAAGCAAATACTGATTCTCATACACCTTATGAAAATGGCGCTGTAGACATGATGGCCCAGCTGTTCGTGCAACTCATTATCTAACCTTATTCAGGCTTATTCTCGAACGGGCCCTCTTCTGGACTCCTGCTCTGGTGCTCTTGCCGGAGACTGCTAACCTGGGATTGTTTTTCTCTAGAGTCACAAACACTCCATATTTTTTATTACAATTATTTCTTTATTGTTTATCTCCGCCATAGACTGTAAACCTCATCAGGGCAGGACCCTTTGAATCCTATTTGGTTGTCTGTCCCAAGTACCTTGATCAGTGTCTGGGTTCTTGTAGATACTCAATAAATATTTGCTGAGTGAATAAACCAAACACACAGCTACACTCCTTTTCTTGCCTCTTTTCTCTTCTCTTTTAGAGAAAAGAGACCCCTACAGACCCCATAGCAGATGAGTGAGCCCATTCTTGATGGCAACTACTCATTACCTGGTCTCCAGAAGCTAGAGGGTCAGGCAGAGAAATGTAGGTGAATGTAGGTGTTAGAAGGCCCTTCTTATCCAACTCTCTCCACTGATGGGGAGGTGGACAGTCCAAATGGTAGAGGAACTTCTCCTTGGTCATGACCAAGGTGAGTAACGGCAAGAAGACCATCCCTCGGATGATGTGATTCTGAGGGGTGTGGTTTTGGAAGCCCTTGAATAGAATGTGTAGTAAGGCACTTCAGTTGGAATGTTTAGCTCTTCTAGGACTTACTGACCATGAGGTCTGTACTACATTATTATTACAACCTAGGGGTCAGCTGGAGAGTCAAATATAGCTGGCTGAGTCCCCAGCTCCCAGGTGGTCCTCACTTCAGAGATTTGTAGGTGTAGAGAGGAGGGCTCTGTATTACTCCTTCTTCCTAATCAGTTCAAGGTCATTCAATTTCCTTGTATATGCTGTTTCATTGCCGCCTCACTATGTACCCAAGTGACCTCTCTTGGTGTTTTGTTAAACCAGAGGAGAAAGTATATCATTAGGAGGCAAGAGTGGGTTCCAACAGGGATTGGCTTAAAACAAGAAATAGGTAATGTGAGGTTAATTAAACATTTGCATTATTTTCACCCATGGCCATTACAATTTTAGGTTGCTAACTTTTAAAATATCCGAACTCTTCAGGAACTGTCCTCATGCAGCAATATGTTACTGCGGTAGAGATGAATGGTGCCATGGGAGATACCCAGCCCTTGGTGGGCTTATCAAGGGCTCAGCCTTACCATGTACCGATCCTTTAATTTTAGACAAATTAATAGTTTTCTTGACTATAAAGTGGAGAAAATAATAGTTTACAGGGTAGTGGAGATGAAATGAGGAAATATAGGAATAAGTGCTTAGTTATAGAAGACGACGTGTGGGTAATGCCACCATTGCTGCAGCACGTAGTTTTATGATAGTTTTCTTTCTTTAGAAAATGACTGCATGCGTTCCCCCAGCTTCCTGTCTAAGAGCATTCATTAGTCGCTGAAACTCTGAAAATGATATTCCCTTTGGGTTGAGAGTGGCAGTTCAGGTAAAGAAAATGAATTATGTGTAAGAAGTCAGAAAGCAACTTGAGAAATCATCTTCCCAATTGAATTTTTTTTCCAGCAGGCAAGTGTAGTTTCATAAATTGGTTAAATTCCTCTGTTAAGACTCTTTGCCTCTGAGATATCCCAGATTCCTTTTTCATAGTTACACTAGTCGAGGTCTTGGTATTTTACTTCTCCAAAAGAGTCGGCATTTCATTAGCTGAGATCCTGCCTTTCTCAGTGGGATTAATGTATTTTGCCTTCTGGATGCATTTTACTTAAAATCCTTTCATGTTTAATATCCCCTCCCAAAGAAACAACATATGGGGCTTTGATTACTTTTTCATTTGTTCGGATGGATAGCGGTTTATCTTCCCTAGTCTTCATGCCATTACAAAACATGGTCGTAACAGTCCCTCTCAAGATCGCATCCGTGGGACTGCCTATCCCCTTCAGAGAAGAAAGTTTGGAACAAAGAGCTATTAAATGGCTTACCCTTAATCTCAAGTGGGTTAGTTAGTGACAGAGCCAGGAATTTTTCTTCCCTCTCATAATACTAATGATATCCTCTCTGCATTCTTCTGACACAGGCATGTGAGTAAGTAGAAACAAAGAACCCTTTGTGAAACTGGGAGAAACGGAGAATAATACTGTAGCGTCCCTCTAAAATAATGTTGATTCACCACCATTGTCGAATGAAGGAGACTTTCCACAGAAGCTGCCACTTTCCTTCTTTTTTCTTTGGCATCTGCCTTGGGAGGATGAAAAAAGGTGGATGGTTTGAATGCAGAAGGAGACAGAGAAGGAAAGAGAACAAATCTCATTTCTGTTGCATTGATTTATCCATTTATTGATTTCCTCATAAGCGTGTTTGAATGCCTACTATGTGCAAGACTCTGGGTTAGTCACTGGTGATGTGTGGGTAAAGAAAAAAGGAACTGTCCCAGCCATGTGGAATTTCTGAGACACCATTAAGAGCTCAAAAGCTATGGCTGGGATGAGGGCAGGTGTCTTAGAAGAATGTGCAGGATAATGTGTGTTCCTGTCATACGGCCCCTTGGCCGAGTAGGGGACTCAGGGCTGCTGCTGACCCAGTGCCCTTAGCTGAGACTAGAAGTGTGAGTAGGAGTGGACCGGGTGGTGGGAACTGAGTGGCAGGTGGAGTGGGAAGAGTCGGGCAGAGAGAAGGGCGTGGAGCAAAGGTCCTGAGGCAGCGAGAATCTTGGCACCTTGGAGAAACACTTGACGGGAGAGAGCAGGTGCGAGGATGTGATGGAGACAAGCAGGAGGTCTTGGTCTTGGAAGCACCTTGGTGATGATGTAGAAGAGTTTACTCGGTTATAGAACAGTGGGAAATGTCTTCAAAAGGTCTGACCGATAGGAGCAGCAGCATGTTGGCACAGAAAGGAAGGTTGGCGAAACACAGGGCTGTGCGATGCCCCTATTAGGGATTTGCAGGGATCCAAGCAACCAGTAGTGCTGGCTGTGACGGGGACGGGTGGTGGGCAGAGGCGTGAGAGTCCTGAGCTGGGTTGTGAAGGCAGAGTTGATTAGAGGGAGGCCGGAGGGACAGGAAGATTTTGATGATATTTCCCTGGATTTGGGGCCTGTGTGGTAAATTCCATTTACTGGTGAAAGGATGGCAAGAAGAACAAGTTTTTTGATTTTTTTTTTTTGGAGGGGTTAGTAATACAAAATGATCGAAATAAGAAATTTTATATGTGTGCTGTTAAAACAACAGTGCTGATTTTGGCTGTATTTTACTCCAAGACGCCAAATAGAGAACTGGGTTGAGATGATATGTGTCTGAACTGTCCACATATAGATGTGTGGGAGAATGAGATCATCAAAGACAAAACGCAGATGAGTAGAGGCTCAGGATGAACCCCAAGAAACAGCTGCTTGGTTTGTTAATATGTGTGTTACAGAAATCCTCTCTGGCAAGGTGTGGGGTAGATGGTGGGTTGAAGACAGTATCTAAAGATCAGGGGAACACAGAGGAAACAGAATAAGCTACCAGGGCGGTAGGCAAAAAACCAGGACTGTGTGATGTGTTGGAAGGCAAAGAAAGTGTTCTGAGGGTATAGGGATGCCATTGTACCCTAAAGAGAGTGGCTAACCCAACTCAAACTGGGTTAACCACGAAAGTGTAAAGTCTCAGGATCTGATATTTCTCTAGTACCTCAATAACTCATTACTAAGCTATGTAGAATTCTCCCTACTGAATATTTCTAATGAGTAAAATGATTTCTTTAAAAAATTGACTTGCAAGCCAGTTGGAAGGTTGAATGAATCACATGAAGCAATTAAAAATGAACTCAGTTGACTCACCACTGGATTTGGGGCCAGCAGAAAATCCTCATAATAACATTTTGTAAATGCTGTTTCTAGACTTTTAAGTTGAAAGTGTTGACAAAGTAAAATACTGAAAATAGCTTTTCCAGTATTGCTGGAGGGTGGAGGGCACATATCTCTCTATGGGGAGCTGGTGTTTCCACCATTTCCCAGGAGACTTGATTCTGGAAGAGGGTAGTCTGAAGACCACGTAGGTGAAAGATTTGAAAAATTCAGATCAGACACAAGTACGACTTGAAAGATTCACACCATGTCTTTCCTCTCCTTAAATTTTGCTTTGAAAAATTTGTGAAAATACCCAAATTTCCGGTTGACTATATAGACCTTCCTTAAGTGATCATTTGTGGTACTACACAGCTGATTTTGTTGCTTCAAAGATCTGCATAAAGTAAGAAAATGGATTTTCAGTTGAATATAAATTCTAGAAATTCTGCTGTTCCTTCAAAAACTTAAGATAACTCCAAATAGAGACTCTGATTTTTTTAAATGTTAAATGGATATAATAATTTATTATTTTATAAATAGAAATGAATTCTCTTTTCCAAATTATGTGTATTGAGGTAGATTTACATCTTTGTATCTGCTCTGGGGCTTATAGGTTCTAACCTCTATAAATGTATAATTTTACATCCTACCCACCACCAATGTCCCATAATCCTCCACATGGTCAGCTGGACCCCTCCCCCATTTTGTTGCCCTCCCCCTCTGATCACCTCAGGTTTGCAGCAGATATTAAGAGTTTATTATTGGTTTTGTTTTAACTGACTCTTTTGTTTTTCTATATTCCACATGTAAAGGAGACCAGCCTGTATTTGTCTTTTTCCTTCTGATTTATTTCACTTAAATTCTGTTTTTCATATCTCATAATAACATGTAAAAATAATAGAGAAGGTAAAATCAAATTTAAATTTTCACTAGATTTGTTCATCTCATTTAAAAAAGTACCTTCAGAGAAATATCCAGAATCATGTTTGACTGAAACCTGAATACCATTGCCCAGCCAAACTGACATATGGAGTTATCCCTCACAGTATCGGAAGGGTTAGGTAACATCAGACAAATTGCACTCACTGGATTCTCTCCCAGCTTCCTCAAGTATAAAGGGGTGACATCGGACTAGATACCAGCGATGATCCACTCTAGCTTTGAACAAGAATACTTCTTTCTTTGCCAGTGTTAAGGATTGTGCCTGAATTTATTTTAACAGTTTAGAACTTTAGATCTGCCAGGTGCCCTTGACATCTGGGTGAGCATGTTCATATAATGGTTGAAGTGGAAGGATGACTTGCCAATTCATGCAAACTGGTGGCTCCTTTGCTCCCATTTCAGGGTACCACGTAATTCAGTGGGTGTGTCTGCCATGTGCACGGAGCTAGATTCCTGTAACTTGTATCATGTTTGTGCACTGCTAGGAAGCTGTCCCACTGAAGAGCCCTCCCCCGACTTCTGGTGGGATCAGATATTAATACGTCATTATGCTATGGTGAGCTAGAGACCCTTCGTATGGAGAGTCTTCCAACACTGAAGGCGAAGAGAAATATTGTTCATATTATGAGACTGAGTCAGTCGAATCAGGGGAAGAGGGTTTTCTTGAAAAACAGTGGCATCTGTGTGCAGATTTTAGGGTTCCGGTGCTCCTCCCCAGATAAGAGCTTTCAGAGATAGACAGGATGGCTTATTTTTCTTCAAAAAAAATCTTAGAAGCACTTTGCCCCTTTTATTGAAGAAACGTGCTTCTAGATGGGAAGTGCATCGGTAGAGTTGAGTCTATTGGCAGGGAGGTTTACAAGTTTCAGTTTTGAATTCTAAAATGAATGGAAAAATAATCCAGTAGCACCTCCTTGTTAGTAGAGCAACTACCAAAATGTCTCCTAGATGCAAACTTTTTTTTTTTCCTTTCCTGCCTCTTTGCAGTGAAATTTTGTTTAATTTTGTTTTGCAAAATGTGCCTGTGGATTGAGGCGGCTGAGAGCTTGGTGTGGCTGAAATGGTTTTCACATTGGGATGATAGGGAGATGGAGGTTTAGCACTGAGATAATAGATGAGAAACTTTTAAAGAGCGGGTGGACTTTTGAGATTGAGTTATCACCTGTCACCTGTGGTCACGGCGCACTGCAGTTTGCTGCCACTAGCTGTAAAGATTTTAGGGCCTTCAAACACTCATCTTTTCCTCCACCCACAGTCCTTTATACCTGATATTTATCTTTGAAGTCTGGGGCCAGCTTTTGTCTTTTCTTGCTAAAGTCACTAGAACTTTGTTTCTGACATTTTGAGACAATTTTTGAAAGACATTTTCCAAGTTATTTCAGATAACTTCCATTCTCGTCTCTATGTCATTTAATTTATGTGATCAGGCCTTTAGGCTTGCTGCTGCCTTTGAACAAACTTTTAAATCCATTTTTCTTCTTTATCAATATATTCTTTATTAAAAGGCTTTAAAACAAATTCATGAAAAATTTTTAAGATTCTGTCTCATTTTGGAATATTGTTTCTGTTACTTAGTTAATGCAGAGTATTCAATCTGTGCAGAAAATAAAAGGAAAAAGAAATTCATTTTCTGTGAAGTTGGGATCTAGGTCAAAGTGGTCCTTTCTGAATTCCTTGGGCTTAATCCCACATTTGCCCATCGTCCTTTTTTTTTTTTTTAAAGGCATTTTCAAATTATTATATAACACCTCATGTAAGGATTTTTCTAGGCCAGAAATCACACAGTTCCTTTATCTTATGGTTTAATTTCTGAGGCAATAAACTTTTCTGTTGAATCTGCAGTCGGTTTGTAATGGGCATCTGTGGCCGCAGCCCTTTTATTGCAACGTCTCCGCTTAAACCCGGGAACTGCCGGCTCTCCCCAGCAGCAGGTGACGCTGCCCCCCAGCCTCGCTCGCAGTCTCAGGCTCCCGGAAACAGGCCCTTGACCCCAGGCTGTGGCATGTGGGTGGGAGGAGGTCAGAGGAAAACCTCAGAGAGGCTGTGTCATCCCCACGCCCGACCCCGCTGACCCGGTGTGAGGTGACTCTGCCCCGCCCCTCCAGCAACCACACCGTTTACGTTCCAAGGCGAAGCATGCATGATATAATACTGAAGAAATGTTTCTGAGGGCCTCCCTGGTGGCGCACGGGGTTCAGGCTCAGCATTATGAAGCTATCACCAGCCACTGCAGCACGAGTTCGATCCCCGGCCAGGGAGCTTCCCACAGGGCGCAGGAAACCTCTCCTGTCTCCCCACTGCTCCCCTCAGCAGTGTATTTCAGCAGATCCGCCTGTTCTGCTCCCCACTCTGTCTCTGGTGAATGCTCTCACCACCCCCACACCTCTGGCCTACACCCCAGCTCTTGTGTGCATAAATAAATAAATCTTAAGAAAAAAAGTTTTTGAGAAAGTTGAAAGTTCAACCCTTAAAGAATGACCAATATCATTATACACTATATTTCATGTGATACACACACATACCTGTATCATGTATGCTATGTATGCTACCTATTCCCTGTTAGGTATATTCACACGGCATATATGCATATACAGGTATCTGCGCCTCCCTGAAGATACACCTGTATCTAGCAGTGACAGGTAAGCTCCTGCCGGTCACACTGAGGTGCTGTCCCGGCTTCATTGCATTCGAATGTCAGCCCGCAGCCACTGCCCATGCAAGCCGCTGCCCAGGTTCCCTGCTGCGGCTCCCGACCTCGGGCCGATAGGGGGGTCGTGGGAAGCCGACTTGTCCCGGCTCCCACAGTGAGAGTCTATTTTAGCTTTAAATCTGCCTGTTCAAAACACTATCATATGCTGTTTACAGTAGCGTAGTATGATGTAGCCACTTTCATCCTGGGGATTAGGGTTCCTTCGTTTCCCATAGAGTTAATCATTTTTTTGATATCTCTTATAGTTAAATACATACATATATACGTGTATGTGATTTTTCTGCTCTTTGATGTCAGGCTCTGGGGTTTTTCTCCATGAGAACTGTTTCTGCCTCTGAGAGCGCCCCCCTGCGGTGGTAGCAGGAACTGCTCCTTGTCGCAGCCTCTCGTTGTCTCCTGCCTCCTTCTTCCTCACTTAATCTCGCCTCCTGATACTGGCCCATCCTCGTTTTGGTCCTGGACCTCCTCTCTCTCAGAGGGCAGAGGTCACACCCACACCAACTCTGACTCCTGATCTCCAGCTGGCGAGTTCTGACCCATCCCCGTGGCCAGGATGGTGCTGTCTCTGGCACATGTCGTAGATGAGGAAGAAGGGACACAGAGCACACAGAGCCAGAGTCTCATCGAAGCAGTTATTGAGCCTTTGTTTAAAATCGAGCTGGCTGGGCTTGGGGCCATGCCCCAGGGCTGCTGGGTCTGAGGCCGCTTGTCTCCCGGAGGAGGACCCAGTCTTCTGCCCTGCAGAGGGGACACACACCTTTGCACCTCCCTCCAGGAAACACAGGCAGTTGGGGGGACTTCTCCAGCTGTGAGGCGACTCACTGGCGTCCTCGTTGCTGTGTTCCGAGGGAGGCTGCCAGGGCTGGATCTGCCTCCACAGATGGGCTGCAGCCTGGCTCCGAGCGCACCCAGCTGTGGCTACCTCACCACGCGTGGCTCCTTTGCCTTTGCTTTCACCATCCTAACCCCACTCGGGACACCAGGCCTTGCCATGGGGAGTCGGTCCTTCCATGAGGTATTGGCTTTGTGTCCTTGGGGTGCATGCTTTTTAATGAAATATATAAGATCATGTCAAATAATCATAACGGAAGTAGATGATGCCATGGTTTTCTGTTTATGAAGATTGTTCCTTCGGTCCACCAGAGGAACTCTCCCTCAGTGGTGATTTTGGGGGGTGATTTGACAGAGGTGCTAGGTCATCCGTCACCCCTAGTCCAGGGCCTTCTGGCAGGGGGCACTTGCATTTCAAGGCAGCTGGTGGAGGTAATGATGCAGTTTGCATCCGTGGGCTGGCCCACGTGGGACCCGACGCGCATTAACATGCCGGCCAGTGTGTAGCTGACACACAGGCTTTTCTCCTTCCCTAATTGCCTGGAAAATTCCATGTTGTTTTTCTGACTCTTTGCCATGAACACACAAATGCAGACTGTACTATAACCCAGGGGTTTCTGCAGCCTGAAGGAAGGAACTGGCTTGGCACAAGCCCCGAAGTCTCCTCCAGTCTTCTCTTAAAGAAGGTTCGAGGCACTTCCTCAGAGAAGTGATTCGACTGCCCCATTACCACAGTGAATTTCTTTTTAGTTAAGAAATTGCTTTTCAGGATAGAAGTCCATATATCCCTAGATAATCATCAAGATGTATGATCTTCAGTATTAGTGAACTTCCTCTCCTAACATTACATTACACTGTATTATTATTATTATTTTTAAAAGATTTACTTATTTATGCATACATACAAGAACTAGGGTGTAGTCCAGAGGTGGGAGGGTGGTGAGAAGATCTACCAGAGACAGAGTGGGGAGCAGAGCAGGCAGATCTACTGAAATCCACTGCTGAGGGGAGCAGCGGGGAGACAGGAGAGGTCTGCTGCGCCATGTGGGAAGCTCCCTAGTTGGGGATCGAACTTGTGCTGCAGTGGCTGTGGATAGTTTCATAGTGCTGAGACTTAACCCCTTGCACCACCAGGGAGGCCCTATACTGTATTATTATTATCATTATTATTAATTGTTACTGTTGCAGTGCATTGTGTAATTAATGGATTATACTTTGTCATCAATATTTAAGGGACTGAATATATTTTGCCTCCTAGGAGCATCCCGATTTTTGCTCTTGTTACAGTAGGAATATTCATACCCTGCACAGAGCAGAAGAGATTTATGAGCTACTCCAGAAGGCGAGAGTCCAGGATTTTATCTCCCACCACCAGCAGCAGGAAGACGAGCTGCCCTTCACCCCTGCAGTGTGTGCGGGCTGGCTTGCAGCAGCAGCTCTACCTCCCTCGTCTCCCTTTCCCTCCCTCTCTAATTCATTCCAGAAAGTTCTAAGGCATATTTCAAGAGAATGGCCACTCAGTCTTGATTTGTTGTTCACCAGTTACTTAGGTACAGAAGCATTTAGATGCCAACACTGATTAATGGCAAGTATTGTAAAGCATCAGAAAGAAATCACTCTATTGATCCAAAATTCAGTTTATGAACAGTTTCAGCTGCCAGCCGATTGCTGTGATGGAGTCTCCTTGCTCAGAGGCCCCTATTTCATTACCGAGTTCTTTGGCTAGCCAGCTTTCGAGGGGGCAAGATGGTGAATGTGAAGTCAGTTCTTAATTGTACCACTTTCTAACACTTCTTGACATTATAAGTGGATTGTTTGGCCATTTGCCACTAGGTAACAGGGAGTCCCATCTCTCAAAGCAGTGGCTAGTGAGCAAGTGAGTTAGCAAGCAGCCGTGGTGGGCGAGGGCTTCATGCCTTCAGGAGAACTCCCTGCAGCCTAATACTGAGCCCCTTTTGGCCCTGGGCCATCCCACAGGATTTAGCTGCTTTATTTTAGGCTTCATCTCAGGATTTGGTATTAGTTGAAACAGAATTTTCCGGAAATCAATATCATTGCATGGAGAGGATTCCAATATTCTAATTGTGTCTGCTGAAAGGGATATTTTATCAGTTCATGGGTGGACAATAAATGCTAAACTGGAATCTTGTGATTTTTAGTGGCTGACTTTAAAGATGAGACTAGGTTTCATATGCCAGACTTACTGCTGTTAAGTATCCGGCACTGCTATTTTGTTGTTTTTTTAAAATTATTTGACCCAGGTATATGAACTTGAATTCATGTATAAGTAATGGATCCTTTAGCAAAATTATAATCAGTCATTTATTTCTTTAGGTCATTGATTCCCTACATATCTAACCTGCACTAATTCCATTTCTTGCAAGCAGGCACGCACACACACACACACACACACACACACACACACACACACACAGAAGTGCATTGTACAGTGGGGTGGTTACATTAGGCACTAGTTCTGTGACTTTGGGCTTGTACTTTCCCCCTCTGTGCCTCAGTTATCTTATATGTCAAAGGAAGCTCTTTAGCATCTCCGTGTTATGGGGTGAACGGGATGGGTAAGTAAGGAAAAGCACATAACTGACTGTAAGCCAGCTCCATCCAATAGAAATGTAGGGCCTCACCGGTGGCGCAGCGGTTGAGCGCTGCGCTATGGAGCTGTCGACAGTGGCGACGCAAGTTCGACGCCCGGCCGGGGAGAATCCCACATGGTGTGGCAGACCTCTCCTGCCTTGTCCGCTGCTCCCCTCAGCAGTGTACTTCTGATCTGCCTGTTCTGCTCCCCGCTCTGTCTCTGGTGAACCCTCTGGCCGCCCCACGCCTCTGGCCTGTACCCCAGCTTGTGTGGATAAATAAAATAAAATCTTAGAAATGTAGTATGAGCTATGCAGGTAATTGTACATTCTGGAACAGCTTCATTAACAAGTGAGAAGAAACAGTGAAATTAATTTATCATCTATCACTTAACCAGTATGTTCAAAATATGTTTATTTCAGTATGTCATCTATGCAGAATTCTTAACGAGATACATTCCTTTGCTGCTCCCTGGCTGCCACACTTTGTAGTTCTGCTCGTGCGGGGTGGGGTACAGCCCTGGGTGGACTGGCAGGCTCCCCTGGTTCTGATGTGCGGGCCCAAACCAGCATTCCGGGGAAGTCACTTGGCCGCACCCACAGAACAAATGACAGTTTGGGCTATAACTGTGTCTCGGTGTTATAGACAAGAATGAAGTATGTTAGTGATAATGAAACACATTATAATGTAAAGCAAAACCCACAGGAGGGGAAGACTAGAGCTTAGTCACGAGCGCAGTGTGGGGAGAACACACATCAAGGAGTGAGGCTATCAGAACTGATCTAGTGTGGCAGTCCAACGGCAGTCAATGAAAGACGTCAAGGGAAAGCAGTGTTGATGGAGTCTGCTCCTGGGGTATGCTAAGGACCAGCATCTCTGACTTTTTCTTTTTTTTTTTTTGAGATTTTTATTTATTTATGCATACAAGCTGGGGTGTCAGCCAGAGGTGTGGGGTGGGTGAGAGGATTCACCAGAGACAGAGTGGGGAACAGAACAGGCGGAGGGGAGCAGCGGGGAGACAGGAGAGGTCTGCTGCGCCATGTGGGAAGCTCCCTGGTTGGGGCTCGAACTCCTGCTGCAGTGGCTGCCAATCGCTTCATAGTGCTGAGACTTAACCTGTTGCGCCACCAGGGAGGCCCCCCTGCCTTTTTTCTTAAAAGCAGGTACCCTGTGTGTATGTGTCTGTGTGTGCGTGTATGCGTGTGTGCGTGTGTGCATGTGTGTGTGTGTGCACGCGCATCTGTGTGCATGCTGAAACTGATGTTCCCTGAGCACCAGGCTGGATGGAGAATGGACAGAGTATTGTTCACAGTCTTCCCTCCTAGAGGCAAGTGCCAACCGCATCAGCCACTAGCGTGCCGGGTCTCTTTCCTCACTGCCACTAGGCCTGCCGCATGCATAGCAGGGCTGTGTGGGCGCTGATATGAGTGATGCACACGGAATGCTTGCGCATGGTGTAGCCTCCCTCGCGGCCGTCTGTCCAGCGCTGAGCACGTGTGTGCACGTGTGGATGGCCTGGGAACCTGCAGTGCTTGTAGCAGGTGTCCATGGTGACACCCCCGAGCCCCTCCCCCTTGCCCCTCCCCTCCCGCACACTGGCACAGGAGCGCCTTTCTCTTCCAGCTGTGCATCCCCGCCCGCATTGAATGGGCTATTTCCTGTATCCCGAGGGGAGGCCCTGGGCCCAGCGAGGCTGCATCCGTTTGGTTTCCCTGCCTGCAGCAGAGAGGACGCCCTGGGTGCTGACTGAGTCTTTCCTCCAGAGGACCAAGGCCGCTTTTCCATGTGAGGCTGATCCCAGAGAAGTGGGTCCAGACTAGACTGGACGCTAAGGACATACCCCATCTCCCGGCTTATGGAAACTGCCCCCATTCTGAAACAGATAGAAGAAGCAATAGCATGTGGCAGCATGGGAGCCTCTTATGCAAAGATGTTTCCAAAGCCCGTGGACTCTTTAAAATTAAGAACGAATTACTCAGTTCTCCAGAAGGCGCCCAAAACATAACCACCCCATGGATTGGTTAGCAGGGTGCTGATCCCCTGACCTGCTGACCACAAGGGGACATTGGCAGCATGGCCATTGACACGTGATACCAGAGGGGCATTTGTTTCTGAGGCTGCTTTCTGAGTCTTCCTAACCCGCACGCGTGGTGTCCACTGCCGGCCTTGTGGCTGTGTCCAAGAGGCGGGGGTGATGCGCTTCCTGGGGGGTTTGCCCTTCCCTCCATCCTTAGAGTTAAGCACTAACATTGTGCCCATTGTGGAGATAAGAAAATTTAATAGTCACTGCTCCTGGGTTCCATACCTAGAACAATCGAGGCAAGCGGAGAACCTGGCTGTCTTAAGCTTTACTGATTGAACGCGCCAGGGCTTGGTCTGTGTCAGTGTCAGTTGCAGGCTTTACACTGTGGTAACAATTGGGTTGCTGTGGGTTCAGAGATGCCCTAAGATTGCGCATGATGAATTCCCAACACGTGACAGTGCGTGATGCTATGTGTGTTCAGACTAATTTGAGTGTGATATATTTACATGTTTAAAAAGCAAAGAAAGCATCTAGTTGGCTATTTACATTTCACAAACGTGGCCAATATTCTAGCAGGAAGTCAATTCTTAGGCTGTCCTTAGTTGCGTTCTTGCATATCATTAAATCGTTAAATATTTCTTGAGAACATTTTCACTTGAGTTGTCTCTCTGTTAGGCTAAATAGTACCTGTCCTGTAGCGGTATATGCAGGGACCGTTCAGAGGCAAGGTTGTCTGTACCGTAGGCATTTATGTTACATAATGAGTACCTGATCCATAATATGTATACATCCAAGGCTGCACTAATAGTGAGGGAATATGGCAGCTAAATCACATGTGTTCATTCATTCCTTATTGAGCGAGACTAAGGCATCAGAAATGTTGCTTCAGAGAAAGAAGGATAAATTAGATAACTGTCTCTAGAAAATCAGGATCCTGTAGAAAAGATAAGTAAGCTCGTTTAGGTAGAGGTCCTTGAGGAGGGAGGTAGGATGCCTAATAAGGAATACCAGGGGCCTCTCTGGTGGTGCAAGGAGCTAAGTCTCAGCCTATGAAGCTGTCCGCCGACACTGCAGCACAAGTTCGATCCCCAGCCAGGGAGCTTCCCCCATGGCACAGCAGACCTCTCCTGTCTCCCCGCTGCTCCCCTCAGCATTGTATTTCAGTGGATCTGCCTCTGCTGCTTCCCACTCTGTCTCTGGTGAATCCTCTCACCCCCCCCCACACCTCTGGCCTGCACCCCAGCTCTTGTATGCATAAATCTTTTTAAAAAAAGGACTATCAGTCTGGTACGGGTGACCCCTTGCTTGCTTTGGGGAACCTGGTGTGGACGATATTGCAGCAATTGCTGAAAGATCGGTTTTGGAGTCAGCCCTTGGTGTGCAAAATCCGGCAGATCAGCCCAGGCTGTTCCTGTCACCGGTGGCTCTGAAGCCCCAGCGGCCTCTCGGTGCTTCTGAGACCCGGTGAGTCGCGCGCAGGGCCTCTGCTCTGGGCCTGGGACCTCAGCTCTGCCCTCCGCTCACGTGCCCTGCCTGCCCTCCTCTCGGGGACCTTTGACAAAAAGAGTGTGGCCCGTCACCTCTCCTAAAGGTGGCTGTTCATCCCCTGCCTGCTACGGGGCACACTGGCCCCGGGGGCCATGCTGAGGGCAGGCACTGGGGGTCTGCCACACTGGGGGTTTTGTTCCTGAATAGCAATCTACCAACGTCTGCACCATTCCTCTGCATCCTTTATGATTAAAGTGAGGACTCTAAAGGCCATGTGATGGTTAAGTTTAGAAACTCTTTTTTTTTTAAGATTTATTTATTTATGCATCGTACAGGAACTGAGGTGTAAGCTAGAGTGTGGGGGGGTGAGAGGAGTCACCAGAGACAGAGTCGGGAGCAGAACAGTTGGGATTTCCACTGAAATCCATTGCTGAGGGGAGCAGCAGGGAGACAGGAGAGGTCTGCTGAGCCTTGAGGGACCAGGTTCATTTTCCTGCCTGTCAGGTCTGAAACTTGAACTCCAGGGGCGGTTTCCTTGTCCCTGTTCGTTGCTTCTGAAGGACTGAATAAAGGTCTGTGAGGGGACAACAGTTCCTGCCCCCAGGGACCCCCGCCCTGCCCCTTCCCCAAGGGCTGCACGGAAGCTGTGCTGTGTGCCTCAGGGCGGATGGAGTAAGTTGCTGGCTTGAATTTTCCCAGAGTGCTCTGCCCTCAGTTCTTGCACCTCCGAGCCTCAGTCTTGACAATCATCAGGGGAGGGCTCCCTGGACAGCTGCTCCAACAGCGCCTGCAGCCTTGTGTTCCTGGGCTTCCTGTGAATGCAGTGACCTAACGAGGTAGACAAGCCCTCAGCCTCTGACAAGAAGGACAACCCCCCCATCCACCCCCAGCACAGGAAGCCACAAGGACAGATTCTCTTATTGATCAAGGGTTCCCTTCCCTGAGGCAAAGGTGCAAGCTGAGCTAGTTTGGAGAAGCTTTGCCGTCTGTTCCTGTTGCTGCTGTAACAAGTGGTCTTAGGCTCTGCAGCTTAAAAGAACACATTTATTCCAGGGTGTTTCTGCAGCTCAGAGCTCTGCACGGGTCTCCTGAGCTAGAAGCAAGGTGTCAGCGCAGCTGGGTGCCTCCTGGAGGGTGAGGGGAGAACCCATTTGCTTGCTTTGCACTGTCTGGAGACCTGGCGATCCTTGGTGTGAGGCCCAACCTCGTGCTTAGAGCCAGCAGGGCCTGGGTGGTGGGAGGAGCTTCACTGAGGCTCCGCCTCTCTCCTGCCTTCCTCTTGTAAAAGTTAGAATGTTAAAGTGTCAAAATGGCCAAAACTGACAGGCACCAGAAATGACCACCAGCAGCCGAAAAGCCTGTAACTTAAAAATAAAACCTCCTCGGCCCGGGGCAGAGGTTCTGGGAATCCGTGTCTGTAAACCTAAAGATAGACCTTCCCCTTTACCTGAGGCAAGAACTCTGTAAAACTCCAGGAACTCGTGAGATAACAGCACTGACCATCTGTTCCTCAAGAATGTGTAACCCCCTGCTGTATGTCATGTCATAGCCTCAGTAATGCCTTTATAACCTGACCCATTTCTGTACTCAGGGTCCTCATTTTGCCCACAGGACCGCTGTGTCAGTATACCGGGCTGATTTGGACCCTAGCTCGAGCTAGCAAATAAATCACCGCTTTGCTGTTTGCATCGAATTTGCCTCAGTCGTGATTGGACCCGTATCCGTACTTTAACACTCTCAGGACCCTTAATATTTCCTTGGGCCCTGCTGGATGATCCAGGAAATCACATGGTTTTCAACTTGTGAATATGTTATGTTATAGGTTAGAGTGGAATTAAGGTCACAGAATTAGAGGTTCTGGACTAGGGTGTAGACATTTTGGGGAGGCCTTTACTCTGCCTACGGCAGGCTTTGATCTTAGAGCATCTGTTTGGGACAAGAAGCCGCATTTGAAGCTGGTGGTAGGAAACAGTCTCTGATAACTGATGCCCTGGGAGTCATTATTTATTGCCGCCCTGAATTGCTGTCTTTGTGACCTTGGGCAAAGTCTGGCTTCTCCCTGCCTCTGTTCCTTGAATCACAAGGTGGGTATGATTATCAGCCTCCTGCAGGGTCACTGTGGACTTAGAGGAGACAGTGCGTGTGAGCATTTCACATCACATTTGCCTGCAGCTGGGCTGATGCTGCCGGTTCTCAGTGGCCGCTCACTCTGCACATTGCACTGGCTTTCCATCGCCCCAGTGCAGGCCAGGTTGGTGTTCAAGGTTGCTTCCAGGGGAGCATGAAGGCCCTTTTAGAAATAGAAGCTTCCTATCTGTGTTGGCTACCTTGTCTTGACACTGGAGGTGGGTGCTTTTCACTCCGTACCAGTATCTTGGGCTCCCATCAGGGCGGAGAGCCTTCTCCAGCCTCCCCTCTCCAGGTGGAGAGAGGCCCCTGTTGGTCGGTTTCATGGGTGCTTGGACTGTGCAAAGCCCAGGCTGTCTTCTTGGGAACAGGGTTAGGGGACTAGATGTGTTTTCTGAGCGGCGGGGAGAGTGCCTGGGCCCTGGCAGGAGCAAAGACTGTCTAGGCAGGTCTCATCTGTGATGCGGGACTTTCTCAGCACCAGGCTTGCCATGGGGCACGGAGGGCAGGGAGTCTTTGCGCTTCGGACTTAGGGCCTTTTGTTGCTGATCTTCGCTTGTGGCGGGTCTGACTCTGCCTCCCATTTAATAGGTCTCCATGGCCCGGGTAGAGCTTCCTGTGCACCAGGACATCCAGTGGCTGAACCATCCAGGGGGTCAAGGAATCTTGGATCTGGGTCTTTCTAAGGGGCATAGAGAGTGATTTCTCTAAATTCTGTAGAAGCAGCTCGTGGAAGAAGGGGGGCTCTCGTGTGTGTGTGTGTGTGTGTGTGTGTGTGTGTGTGTGTGTGTGTCTTTAAGTATAATTAAATTCTTGCCTGCACCAGAAGCAGGGCCAGCCATGCATTGTGTGGTTCTCACCTGAGTTGCACTATTGTTATATGTGAGAAGCCTGACTTTTGCTATCAAAAAATATGCCCTGGCTCATTAGGGGATCGTCACTTCCTTTGTCATTCTTCTGTTTCCCTTAACTGGAGATACTGTTTGATGTGATAAAAAAGATCCTCCTTTAAGTTGTAAACAGCAGGCGAAAGCCTTTCATTAAATGGGTGACAGGCTCTTCCTGTAGACTGTCACATTCCTGTGGAGTTTGGGTTCGAAAGCAGATAAAACAGTATGCTGTTTCAGTTGTATAAGAAGAAGAATTCTTTCAAAAGGAGAGAGGTGCTTATATCCTTTGAAATGCGAATGAATTCAAGGAATACTTCCCCCCAGTCATTTATTCTTTCTTCAGTTGATCCTGCATAACGAGAGGATTTCTTGACCAAGCCTCAGATTGTCTAGAAGGGAACCCTGGAATTTCCAGCTCTAGTTCTCTGCTGTCACTTTCATCTCTTGCCATCTGGCTAAATTTTTATTTTTTGGCAAATTTATTTACTTATTTTAAATATCCTTATTTTTCCACAATATGGGATTTCTCCCCTTGCAAGTCACCATAGTTTTTCCGCCACCAAAGTGCCACCGTCCTCCACCGAGCTCTCCCTGTTCTCCGATTTTCCCATCTCTCTCCCATCCCTCCTCTCCGCCCCAGTGTCTCAGATCTATGATCTGTTTTCAAGGGTCAGTCTTACAGTTTGTCTTTGTCTGATCCTTTGTTTGGTTTCTCTAGAGTCCGCATATAAGTGGAATCATCCGGTGTTTATCTTTCTCCTCCTGGCTCACTTTGCTTAGCAAAATCCCTTCCAGCTCCATCCACGTGGCTGAAATGGCAGGAGTTTATCATTTTTGATCGCTGAGTAGTATTCCTTTGTGGCCTTTCTTGACTGAGCTAAATTGTAATTCATGGTTGGGAAGTCGCTTCACTCCGAGTGCCATTCTAAAATGGATTTTAGATTTTGAAAATTTAAATTTTCATGTGCTTCCTCCCAGTTTCTCGCCAAATAAACTCTCCCATGTCTCTGAGCCTCTTATGTATCTTCTTTCCTACTGTTTAATTCATGTTCGTGGAAACCTGCAATAAGTTAAACTGTTGGTGCCCTGCCTCTGGTATTGAATTTCCTGCCTCAAAATGGTTTGTGTCAAAACCAGAGGGTGCAAATCTGCCCATGTAAAGTGGCTAATAAAAACCACATCTGCTGCCTAATAGGCGGGAAAGGAGGGAATAAAATAGAAGTCAATTCGGCCTTTCTACACCCCCCTCTTCCTACCCACGTCACCTAGTCTCTTTCTTCTCTTTGAATTAAAATTAAATTTTTCTCCTCTGTAGACTCATATCCTAAGAATTTCTCACCTGGTTTCTGACTTACTGATTATACAACACAAGATCTGGAGAGGAGAGGGGTGGGGGGTAAATTGAGCTTTTAAACTGCGTCCCTGTTTGGACTCAAACATTGCCGGGAAAGAGTCCTGATTCCTGAAAGTTCCCAAGCCTCAGCCAGCCGTGCGCCGGGCACCGCACCCTGGGTGGGACGGTCCTCCAGCTGTTTGCTCTGGCAGAGATGGACAAAGTCCTCAGCATCCCTTCGGCATCAGAGAAGCTCAGTGAAGCAGACAGCCAAAAAATGATGATGGAGATTTGGTTGGGAAAAGGAATAAAGAAAACTGGAAAAAAGAAAACAAAAACCATGAACGTGGTGAGCACAGTTGTCCTAGGCCGCCAAAGAAAACCATCTGCCGACATCTAAGTCACCTGGAACCGGAGCCTGTGGTGCAAGTAGCAGGAGACCATGGAGCAGCAGAGCAGGAGAGGCCAAGTGCATGGATTTCAGAACAGGAGAGAATTCTGAGCTTTGAGGGGGTGGCACAGCAGGCATGTGCAGCCTCCAGCGCCAAGAACCCCATTCTGGTATACTGCTAGTAAATTTCCCCGGGGCCTGCATTATTATCCCAGTTTCATCTCTCCCAGCCCAGCAAAGAGCACCTACTATGTGTTTTAACTTGGCGGGGTCGGGGGGAGGTTTCTTCTGTGAGACATAGAAAATGTGGAGCACACAGTGGGAACTTAGAGCACATCATTGGGAACTAGCTAAGAATGTGGCAGTTAACAATGTGGCCCAGATCCGGTGTCTTGGACGTACAGATTTTCTTTGTGAAAGGTCTGAAGTCCTGTCACTTAGAAACGGTTCCCCTTTACCATATTTTCCAGATTTATTTAATCATGATATCCCTGCCCCCATCTTTTGTCTTTTGCTTTTTACTGAGGCAAAAAGCAAAAGGTTATTGAAACAAATTTAGAAGGAACGTTTGCCTGTCTCTCTCATTTTACAAATGGGGAAAGGAGCCAGAAGGTAGGGAAACTGTCCAGGAGTCTGCTCCGGGAGGATGGAGCTGACATTAGCACCCGGTGTTTGCTTAGTGCCCACTCCATGGTAGCTGCTGGCTCTTCAGACCTCGAGTCCACCCCAGCGGGGGCTCCTCTGGGCTGCCTGAATGGCTCTCAGGGTGGGCTCATACTTCTGTGGACCACGAAGGAGGGTTTTGCACGGAGCAGAACTTTTGTTGGATCTAAAACTCATGCCTGTGGTAAGAGACCCAAGAAACCCTGGCAGGAAAACAAGAGCTTGACTTCAGGAATTCCTAGCTCTCATTTCAAAACGATTCAGATAAATCTGATGTCCCATTTCACTGGCAGCAAAGATTTTGCTTATTTAAAGCAACTTCTGAAGACTTCTCTTTGGTTCTTTTTTCCATAGAATCAGACCATTATGGTTTCATGCGAGTCTCACTCATTACCTCTGCAGTAAGGAGGAAAACTTTAGGCTTGTGAAGTTAATAAAAAAAGAGTTTAGAAATGTCACTATAAGAGAAAATACTGATTAGAAGGCATGTCTACAGAATAACTTTATGCACTCTAAGTAGCTCTAATCATTAGTTGGAAACTATACCTAATTATGCTTCCTTCTGTTAAGACACGATCTTTTTTTATTTCAGACTGCATTTGACATTGAAAATTAAATGAATTCTTTCAGGAAGAAAAGCCATCGGGGTCATATAATATCCAACTTATCCTGTAGGTGGAGGTAATTGCGGAAGAAGGAAACTCAGCTACTTCTAATTAAAGGCATCTATTTTCCCTCTTGACTGCAAACACAGCCTGCAGCAGCTCTTTAGCAATGATATTCCTGGTGCATTGGCTCAGGGTTTTAGTGAAAATGTTCTAGACCCTGCTTCATAGCTACTCTGTCTGTCTGTCTTTCATGCATTCAAAGCTCAGCATTTTTACATATGACGGACCCTAAGGGACGAAGTTCTTCCTCAACCCAGACGTCCTCGACTTGAACTTGAGCATAAGGGTAAAGTGAGATTTCACACACAAGGGCCACAGAACTTTGTTTTCACAAAAACTCCATGTGTTGCTAGCTTGCAAGTTCCTTAAAGGCTTTATTTTATCTTGTAGCAGGGATGGACTTCAAATATGGCTGTTTTTGTAGAAACGCTTTCTTTTTTAATCAAATGGGGTGATTTTTATGAGCTATTTTCACAGCTGAGCCCCCGGTGCTGGAGATTTATGGCGTGTTTCATATGTTCTTACTTTGCGCTCCACTTTGGACTTGTTTATTTTTCATGACACATCTGAATGCATTCCTGTAAGCAGGCTTCTTGAGGTCCGTAAGCTTGAGACCCGACTGTGCGGTCACACATTGCAGGCATCCTGACTGAGGGGTTAAGAGACACAGGGCAGAAGTTATTTTCTTTCCTGACCAAACATATGCAAGATGTTTTTTCTCCCATGGAGCTATAACCCGGGCTTGAATTTCTGAAAGCTTTGAGTACTTAGGACTCTGGCGCTGTTGATATTACCCATAGGACCCTCTTTATAGAGCTTCACATCATTATCTCCCAGCCGAACCCCTGGAAGGGAAGATCGAGAACTCTAAAGCTAACTCAAGGACTTGAAGGCAGTCATAAGTCAGATGTTGTAAAACCTACATCATGGGGTCAAGACTTAGTGAGATCACCCCCTGACATGAACCTCAAGAGTGAGATGGAGAAGTCGCTATTGATGATGTGGTAAAGAAAAAAAAATGGCTGAGTAAAGAGTCTTTCTTTTGGGTGAAGACTACAAATTATCTCCACTCCATTTAGCAGGGATATTGCCTCCAAAGCAAATTATTTAGACAAATGCAGCCACTGTCCAAAAAATGTCAAACTCCTTTACTCAGTAAAATGAGAATATTAAGGAACATATTAGCAGATGCTGGCCTAGTGATTTCCTTTTCTAATACAAGTTCATCATAGTTTTTTTTTTTTTTTCAAAAACAAAAGTAGTAAAATCATAGTTCCTTAGAGTCAGCCTGTTAAGTTGAAACTTGTGCCAGTGATTCTGATAAAACATGATTACTTTCTTTATGGATACATTTGCTTACTGACTAAATTATAGCGTTGGCTTGTAGGCATTTTTCTATCTATTTTATATTTTCTAACATCATTTGACATGCTTCTGGAGTTTCCATGGGGTAACTGTCACATCTGAGATAAAGCTATACTAACTTACTTTCTGTACTTTGGATGGATGCAAATTGCCTTCGTCTTCCCACCTCAAAACGTGGAAATCAAACTGAGTAGGATCAAATCTATTAGAAAAAAATCCCATCATTATCACACCTTGAAGGGTAAAGAGTGACTTCATGGTTATAAATCAAAGACTTTTTATGACTACACCCACCTCTAAAAACATTTGACAGCAACAGCCTGTAGCTTTCAGTAAGGGGCCGATGGGTCTATTTGGAATTGAGCAAATGTTAGTTGCAGCCTGGCAGGACGGCCTGTGCAACATGCACTGACAGATCTTGATGTCAGTAATGAGCATCTTTGTGTGGATGGCTTCTGGTATGAAAAGACATTTGTTTTTCAATGCAAGGAATACCATTGGTATGTTAACTTTATGCAAGCATCTCTCCTCCCAATAATGGAATTGTAATTGGATTTCTTAAGGAACTTGCATAGAAAGCAATTTAAGAGTTACTCGTTAATCAGAAATTACTCCAAATTTGTGCAATAACAAAATGAGGGCATGTAGCCTTTGTCCCCAAATGCAAAATGGGCAATTTCCCCTAAATATTGTAACTTGGGGAGGCTCACTTACCACAACATGTCAGCCTCAACGACTCTTTCAGCCCTGCCTTTAGAAAATGGAAAACTTCATCTTTCTGTCCAGCATTTTTCTCTCACCTGACCTGGATGCAGCACCTGATAGAGTTAAAATACCAAATCTTTAATCTTTCTCAATGTCTTCCATTTTTGTTTCCCTAAGAGGAGAAATGGCGTCTCTATGTGTTTTTATGGATTAGAGGTTAGGGAAGGAACTAGGAAGGACAGCTCCTCTAAGCTTAGAAGTGGAAAACATGCAGAAATACCAGCTCTGTGGGTCCTGAGCTGGGTGCTTTGGGAATGACAGTTGCCCTTATCATTGTTGTTTTCATTGTGGAGCCATCTCATCTGGGTGCCCCGGGGATCTGATCAGATAACTCACGCAACAGAAGATGTGTAGCATAGTACCTGGTCGCTACCAGCGGTGATCCCACTATAGTCTTTCAGCACAGTGCTTGAAGAAGTTTGAAGCAAAAGGTAACGTTATAAGTGCTCTTTCTTCTGTAATTCTAACTCATAGTAATAATGTGAGTTAAAAACTGGTAACTCACAATTACTGAGTGTTTACACCATACAGGGCTCTTCTCTCTTCTGTCATACTCACAAAAATCTTATAGTGCAGGTATGCTTATCTCTAAAGGATTAGCAGAACCAGGGGTTCCTGCAAGCAGGTAGTGTAATTGCCTCTTGACGAGGTGGTATGCAAGATGAGAAGCCTTCAGGAGTGATAGTTCCTGATTTCTCAAGCTTAATAATTAATTGGATCAGAGGTAAGCCCCACATTTCATTTCTGGGAAGAAACTAGCATTACTGGAGTGTAGACATTTGAATTAACGTAATCTTATGTCAACCTTGGAAAGGCGGATCAAGTAGCTGTGCCTGGTAAAGGCTGAGAGCTTGTCGGGCATCTGGACACAAAGCTAGCACTTGGTACACGCTGAGTTGCTTCTAGGTTCTAGCGACCTCCTTAGGCCAGTTGGAGGCAATCAGGACAATGATGCTTCTTGTGTGGGAACAGGAAAACCAAGGTCCCAGACCTTGGAAGTCATTTCTGTTAGAGTCAGTTTTGGCGACATGACTGGGGACGCCATTATAGTGGAGTTGACCAGATGACAGTTGGCTCGGCTGTGAGGGGTGTGGATTTTGGAGTCAGCTACAAGCCAGTGATCACAACAGCTGAAAGAGTAGCCAAGAAGCAATGCAGGACTTGGAGGAAGATCTCTTTCCTTCTGCCTCTGCCTGCTGAATGTACATGCAGGTTCAGACGCTAGCCTCCACCATAAGGACATTTTGGCTGGGATCTTTAATACTAGAAGGACTGCCCTGTGCTCTCTAGGACATTTAGGGGCATCCTTGGCCTCTGTGCTTTGCCTGTTAGCAAACTCCATTCCTTGGACCACCCCCAGTGTGATTTCCAGAAATGTCTCCACACCAGTCCAAATGCCCTCTGGCAGAAGCGAGGGCATGGACTCAGATCAGTGCTCTCCTGCAATCCGGGTTCTTCTGTGTGACTTGTTAGACCAGCTCTACGTGGTGTAGTTGATATGCGTAAGCTCAGCCCCTCAGCCTGGAAAGGACAAGCACGTCTCCCTCCCTCCCCCGGCTGTCATGTCACTACAAGAAGGCCACGGCTGCCCTCGCCCACTGGCCCCAGGAAGAGGAGAAACGAGGCCAGGAGTTTTGCCCGCACTAGAATGCCCCTGTCAAGGCCGCCTAGGGCAGAGGCCTCAGCCATGGCAGAGACCACAAATCTGTAAAACCCCTGACTGAGATATGCAGGCCCATCACACTGAGCCCCAAAGACCACGTGAGTAAGAAATAAATGATTCTTTTTGCAGTCTGCTGGAGCTGCTGACTTTTTTTTGGTTCATGGCAAACGTGAACTGATGCAGGGAGGGAGAGGAAAGCCAGAAGAGCAGAGGGAGAAAGAAGGCTCAGGCAGAAGAACATCACACAGCAGGAGCTGGAGCTGGTTCTCGAAGAGGACATCCTGTGGGCTGCTGGGACCTCATTTTGAGCTTTGATAGAGAACAGTTGCAATTGCGTTGAGCACTGGGGTTGAGGCGACAGTCAGGCCGTGGGAGAGGAAGCTGCAGGGGAGGAGCTTCGGGACTGTGCTGCTCCAGCACAGGTTGGCATGGAAGAGGGTTTCAGAAGGACGGAAAAGGGCTGTGACTGAGAAATGAGGTGGTGTTGGGAGCTGTGTACTCTGCTTTTATTTAATAAAAGAGCAGATTGAGGCCTGAGTCTTAGTGGCGTGGCTTGCTGGGTTTGGTTTTGGGGCCTAGGTCTAGGGCTGAGGTGAAGGTGCACAGATGAGGCACCCTCAGGCAGCACTGGGTGGGGGGACAAGAGGGTGAACCTGCTACTTACCTGCGAGGGCCCTTGGGGCTCAGCCACTGCACAGCGCCTTGGGGCCTGGGTGAGACTGGGTGCACAGCCTGTCAGCTAGGAGGAGGAGGGTGCCACCTTCTCAGGATCCAGAGAGGAGGCTGCGACCCCTCAAGAAGGGTCACCTGAGCCAGTGGTGACTCTTTTCCTTTGACTAGTTTTACCCCATCTCGGTTTTCCCCTTTTCAGCATGAAACATAGGGTCGGTGCTTTGTTGGATCGCCTCAGCCTTCCTCATCTTTGCTTTTTTTTTTTTTTTAAGATTTAATTATTTATGCATACAAGAACTGGGGTGTGGGGTGATGAGAAGATTCACCAGAGACTGAGCAGAACAGAGCAGAACAGACGGATCTACTGAAATACACTGCTGAGGGGAGCAGCGGGGAGACAGGAGAGGTCTGCTGCGCCATGTGGGTCAGCTCCCTGGCTGGGGATTGAACTCGTGCTGCAGTGGCTGCCGATAGCTTCACAGTGCTGAGACTTAACCCGTTGCACTGCCAGGGAGGCCCTCATCTTTGCTTTTCACTTATTCCAGACAGGTGCTCTCTGAGTTGGGCTGTGATCCCCTTCTTGGGCGGGGCTGGTTCTTTCCATCCCCGCCATCAGCTGGCGGTGGAGACCCTCAGCTGACTAGGTACTACATAGATGCTTAGGTATTAAAGCATCAGTTTGGGGACCGTAGACCTGTACTTGAGACAGGGAGGAAACACCTTGCTGGTGAACTTGTCCTGTCTGTCTGGGAACACAGCTGGTCTTTGGAGCACCAGCGTCACTGCAGCCGGGAGAGCTGACTGCCGCTTCAGGGAGAGGTTGACACCACTGGGCTTTGACGCCAGATGGGATTCAGCTGAGGGTGTGGTGGGGTTACGTGTCCCCCATATCCGTTTACACCAGTAGCAGCAGCTTCAAGAAGGGGCAGCACGAGTCAGCAGGATGAAGATAATTCCTGGGAGGTCCTTGTTGCCCGCAGATGCCAATGAAAAACCCAAATGGACTCCAGCCATGGGGTTCCCATTGGCCCTCACTGAACTCCAAGACTGTTCAGGTCGTCTAATGAATGTGACTTCCTGGTAACTTTGGAGAGCTTGTTGGTTGATACTTCCTGAAGATAGAATAACTCATTTTTTTTAAAGATTTATTTATTTATGCATACAAGCTGGGGTACAGGCCAGAGGCGTGGGGCGGCGAGAGGGTTCACCAGAGACAGAGTGGGGAGCAGCACAGGCAGATCGATGGAAACACACTGCTGAGGGGAGCAGCGGGCGAGGCAGGAGAGGTCTGCCCCACCATGTGGGATTCTCCCCAGCTGGGCTTCAAACTCGCGTCGCCGCTGCTGCTGACAGCTCCACAGCACTGCGCTTAACCGCTGGGCCACCAGGGAGGCCCAACTCATATTTTTTTTAAGCACAGTTTCTGCGATTCCTATTTTGAATAGAATCTCTTGCCTTGCCCCTTTTGACACGCATCCCCTGCTCTTTCTGCTGGCAGTCACTTCTATGAAACACAACATGCCTTTTTAGCAAATAATTTAATTCCTGTTTTCTAGAATGAAAGAATATATTTGATCCTTCATGAGTAAGACTATGTTCGCTGTGTTTAGAAGACTATGTTTATTTCTTGTTACAAGGTATGTAATGGACGTGATCATTTGTGGTTACCCAGAAGAGAGACAGCTCTTTGGAAAGGGCTCCCTAGGGCTTTCTTTTGTGTGAAATGTCACACAGGAGAAACTTTTGGTTGGTAATAGAGAGGATGGGTGAAAGGCAGAGATGAAAGCTGCCTACTGGTTATCAAAATTTTCAGTTCTCACATACAGGTGAGGAGCCTTGGTAAGAGAGTTTAACGTTCGTGGATGCTTCCAGTTCCTTCTCTTGCTACCATCACCTGCTTCCCTAAGAGGTAAAGCTATTTCACAGTACGTGTCCTGGGCGTGTGATCCGGATTCCATAAATATTTGTATGGATGAATCCGGTCGCGTACCAGTGCTGAGGGAGTGAACGATGAGTTGATTTTCTCACTTCTGGTCTGGCAATCCTTGTTTACTGAGATAAGGCACTTGTGCCTCAATAAATAGCAGCAAACGAAAAATGTGAAGTGGGAAAGGATTTATTTTTTTTATTGTGGTGAAGACGGTTTATGACGCTGTTGTAGGGAACGAGGTTCACATTGCTTCAAAAGTGTGTTTCCACATCAAGTACACCCACAAATCAAACCCCCATAGTCCTCCCTAGTTCCCTGAAGCCCCCCCCACTTTGCTCCCTACTTCCCACCCTGTCCCTCTGGTACTCTGAAGTCAGTTCCGAAGGGACTTAATGCAGAGAGTTGGGAACTTACACGTTGCTGGAAAGACAGAGGAGCCACGTCGAGGCCAAGAGTGCTCCGAACCAGGAACGAGGATGCTGGCATCTCGTCCACCCCCCTCTCTTGATCCCCCTTCCTTGGACCGGTCTCCCCACCTGCCTTCCACGTTTCATGAGAGGGCAGCAAATAGTGGGACCTGATTTAACTAACCAGTCTCTTATTCCACAGATTCCACATTTGCCTTAGGAACATTTATTATAGATTCTGCTCCTTTATTTCTAAGTTGATTAACTCCTTTGATTAGCCATAAGATAACAAAGAGGAATACATTACTAATGAGCTAACATTCAGATGTTCTGATTGGGAGCTCATGAGAAAATTGTTTGGGGTCATTGTCTTTATTTTAGAGAGATTTGAATAGAAGGGTCTGGATTGAGTTTGAGCTTTGCATGGTAATTACAGTTGCGATCAGATTTAACTGGGATAAATTAAATAATAACCTTTGACCAGGAAATAGCAGCAGCAGGAACTGCTCACGTATGTTACATATTTAGGGTGCAAAATTGTTTCAACCCAATGGGTCTTTTACTTACTTAGAGACCCACAGGCCACAATCAATCTCAATTTCAGTCTCCTTGTCTCTCATTTATCTCCCTTCTTTCTTCCCTCTGCTCTCATTTATCCACTGGGGAGTGCTTTATTGCAATCCATGCAGAAATATACCTTTTAGACGCTGATAACTGACATTTCCCAGCTGGCAAAATAGAGATCACCATTGCATTCTCAAATCTGTGTTGCCTTTCTTTAGCCATAAAAGTGCCTTTCCTAGACAAATTGCTGAGAATTGACTCTGGTATTTCAAGTATTAAGTGTATCATACTTGGTAATTAATTATGTATTTCATATATGTTTAACATTGCTGCTGTTAGTTAATATGCCTCCTAGCAGTTTACAGATTTTATAAAATAAAATCTGCAAGAAGAGTTCCCTTGTGAAAAGCACTGGAAAAGCCTTTATGTTTTTACTTAATTAGTGTGACAGAAGGAGCTGTTAGCTCCAAGCAAATGCCCGAGTCTGGGGATCCAGGTTATTCCAGCACCTTGATAATTACTCTTCTTTCTTACGAGTCCCTTCTCCTCAAGATTCATACCAGTTAAGTCTTAGTGGAGACTGGACCCCATAGGGTTGAATGACCAAGCCTTAAATGTCATGTTGAGTAACAGGAGCTACCAAATGTGCTTAAAGATGATAAATCAGCCAGTGCTTCCAGACAGTCTTCAGTTTGTGGAGCTTTATAGTCAAATCCAGCTCCAGGCCACAGCCAAGGCCAGAGACATTGACTGGCTCTGGCTACTGGGGGGATAAGAGAGAACGCACAGCAGTGACACCCCCTCTGCATGCCTTTGCCTTGAGTGTCTTCTATAGTATGGACGCTCAGGTTCTTCTTCCCCACTCATCTTCTCTAGGCCAGATCTCAAAAGACCTCCAAGACCTTGGGCGTGTCCTGAGAAAATTATGGAAGTTGACCTATCAACCACACTTTGGTCTTGCAGGCAAAATAATTAATCTTGGTGACTCTAATATTATCAGCTACTGTATCACTTACTAGTATAAACAGAAGAGAACCTGGGCAGAGATGAAGTCTTACAAAGATAAAACAATCCCAGTCAGTGTTCTTGGCAACAGAGAACCAGCTTCGGGCGATTATCCAGGAGGGTGGCATCCTGTGTATTTGTTGCTCCCTCTTTTTTGTAGTCTGTGACAATAGAACATGACTGGAATTGAGGGGTGACCTTGAAAACATTCAAACTCCCATGTATTTAGCTAACAACACTAGAAGGATTTATGCTCCCACTCTCTATGGATTTAGGCCTAACACTATATGGATTTGGGCTCCTACACTAGAAGAATTTAGGCTCTGACACTGTATGGATTTAGGCTCTGTGCCTATATGGATTTCGGCTCTGACACTCTGGATTTAGCTCTGGCACCCAATTCCTTTCTTTTATGCTGGAAGCCTAAAAAGGAGAGTATTTCTTATTGTTCAGGGACTTTTGTGTCTACTAGGAGGATGCTTTCTGCTCCCACTTCTATTTTATCAGAAGTGAAGTTTTTGTCTTTTCTCTTACATTCCTGTCCTCCCCTTACCGAGGAGAATTCTCGTGGCCAGGGACTTGCCTCTCTCCACATTATAGCCTCAGAAATGTTTTCCAAATGAAGGTATGTACAAGAGATAAAAAAGAAAATAATTGCTAACCTTCCCCAGATGCCTTTCCTCTCAGAGGGACCCACCTGTTAATTAAGAATTGTCACAATTTTCAGAACATGGGATGTTTGAAGATACCCAGACCTGACTGCCAGAAGCTGCTAGTGAGAGGAGCTCGGTCTGTCTCTTGGGTTAGTTCCTGCTCTGGGCTATTGTCTTTGGAGGAGAAGACCCTCAGCAGCTTCTTCTCTGGGATTTCTGCACAGACTGAGGTGTCAGGCCAGGGCCCGAAGCTCCCACAGCTCTTTCCTGTGCCGTCGGCACTGACTTTCCCTTCCCGCAGATGCCAAATAAAATGCGTTGACGCTCGCAGCTCTGAGGTTAGACGTATCTGAGGTCCACATCCTCATCGCCATGCTTGTCTTCCTCTTTGTGGCTGGGAGACTGTGGCACTTTTCTTAGCCTCCCTGACTCGGCCTCTGTCCTCAGGCGGGTATCCTTATGCTACTTGAAAAACGTAAACAAGGAATGAAAGCTTGACTTTAGAATCTCTATTTTAATGGTTAAGGTCAAGAGAGATTGAGAATCAGGATGGAAAGGACCATCCTGGTTTGTGCTGCTCTCTTTAATTTCTGCGGCTGCCCTTCTGCACAGAGAGCCCTGATGACAAAGACGAAGATGAGGATGATGACAGTGATGATGACAATGATGACAATGATGATGATGACGGCAGTGATGATGACGATGATGATGACGACGATGACAACGATGATGACGATGATGATGACGACGATGACGATGACAACGATGATGACGATGATGATGACAACGATGAAGACCATTATGATGATGACAATGATGATGATAATGACGATGACAATGATGACGACAATGATGATGACGATGATGATGACGATGATGACAATGATGATGACAATGATGATGATAGTGACGATGACGATGATGACGACAACGATGATGACAATGATGATGACGATGATGACGACGACAACGATGACAACAATGATGATGATGACAACGATGAAGACCATGATGATGATGAAAATGATGATAATGACGATGACGACGATAATGATGATGACGACGATGACGACAACAGTGACGACGATGATGACAACGATGAAGACCATGATGATGATGACAATGATGATGACAATGATGATGACAATGATGATGACAATGATGACGATGATGATGATGACAACGATGACGATGACGATGATGACGGCGATGACGATGACGATGATGGGGGTGTGTGTGTGTTTAAGCGAAACTGGAGAAACAGTAGATTTGCTCACACCATGGGACTGTCTGTGGAGAGCACTGTATTGATGGACACCACACACACTGACAAAGGCAGACACCAGTGTGCAGCTTGATGGCGTTTACAGATGAGCACACCCGTGAAGCCAGGCTGGGGTCCAGAAACAAAGCAGCAGGCGCCACAGGGGAGACTTCATGCCCCTTCCCATGATTCCTGTCCCTGCTTCCCAGGGCAGGCAGGCCCCTGACTTTCAGCAGCGTGCTCTGCTGTTGTGGCTGCTCTTGAACTGCACGCAGATGGAACCCACAGAAAGTGCTCTTTTTATGTCCAGTTAAATAAGATCCAATACATTCTAGACTCTATAATCCATATATTTAGAACCAGGCCCTTAACAGAGTCTCTCGAAAGCTGCACTGCAGCTGACTTGCAGAATGCCTGCTTCTCTGGGTCATGGTCAACCTTTCATGTGGCCTCTATCTGGTGTGATAGACATTTCATGATCTTTGACTTCCCCAGGTGGAAAACACTTAAATGTAACTTGCAAAACACCTAACTACTGACATTGCTCCATGTTGGGTGCATGGTGTTTGCCTCGAACTGGGAGCCCTTCAATGCATCATTTGTCTTCTTTACTGAATCTGGTATTATTTCTAGTTAGCGGAAAAGTTTAAACTTGTTACTCTTTCTGACAGCAGTTTGTGGTTGGAAGTGGCAAGGCAGTTGTTGCCTGCCTCTCCATATGTGCATGTGCAGATATACACGTACCATGCGTGTCATGTTATGGAAGGAATGGCATGTGCTTGCAAATGCTCTGCAGATGTGAAATCCTCTGTCCTGGAAGATGGTATTTCTGCTGAGAAGGGTAAGCTTGACAAATGCTGTGTGTAAATCCCTTTCTCTGTCTTCCATTCGTCCCAGGAGACTTGAATTGGCACCTCTGGCTGGTGTGCCTTTTCAGCTGTTACCTAACCTCTGTCTTAATCCCAGTAAGATCCCTGCAAAGGTGTTTGCAGAAACTTAAGTTTCTACTGCATCAACAATTATGTCTTTTAAGTTCCTCCCTTTGTTCTACTTTCACAGAACCTTTACGTTAGAAACTTGAATAAGTAACACAAACAGCAAATAAGGAATCATTCAAAACTATTATCCTTTAAAAATAAAGATACATATTTTCCACCACACTCTACTTTTGTGGAGTAGTGCCTGAATTTAAACATAATAAGCAACTCAAAAAATATATGGATTATAGATTCCATAATGTATTGGATCTTACTTTTTTAATGTTGTTGATGTGAATATAATTGTGTTTTTGAAATAAAAGATAATTTCCTCTAAATGGATTTTTCAGAAGTTGGAGTCAGATCTCTACTGAACTCCTCTTCATGTTGCCAGTCATTTCAAATTTGCCCAATTTATACATTTAAAAAAAATTTTAAATTTATTTCGTGTAGAAGAACTGGGTGTAGGTCAGAGGTGGAAGGGGTGAGAGGATTCACCAGAGACAGAGTGGGGAGCAGAACAGTCGGATCTACTGAAATACACTGCTGAGGGGAGCAGTGGGAGAGACAGGAGAGGTCTGCTGCGCCATGTGGGTAGCTCCGTGGCTGGTGATTGAACTCAGGCCGTAGTGATAGCAGTGAGGCCCTGGACAGTTTATAAATGGATTAATACAGGGTGGTGCCATGTAGATCAGTTGGAATTGAAGTGGTCTGCTGAACCACGTGTCTGGTTGTCTGAAGGACAAAGGTCCATGCTTGACTAGTGATATTTGTTTTTGTTTTGCCATTTGTGTCACAGGTTCCCTGTATTATCAGGATTTCCTATATATTTTGTTAAGCAATATTTTTTGATGGGGCCTTCTAACTTCATTTTGACTGATATTCCCACAGTCAAGCAGATGATCCTAAAGTTTCTAGATTGTTTCTGGAACTGAAGGCTATGGTTGATTCAACAGTTGACTCTCTCTCTTTGTTCAATTCAATCTAACGTGCTTTTATTGACACCTCTTAAAAGTACAAGGCAAGGGATTTATTGCAGGGGTGCAAAGATGAATGAGATAGCTTTCCTGACTTTTCAAATGTGTGCTCTCTTGGAGGTCAGGGAAATCTACTGAATGTATACAGTCTCTCACGAACTTCCTGAAGGACTGAGGAAGTCACCTCAAAATCAAAAATCATGAGATTAAGTTTCCCTCATTTGCATGAAGATAATATTCATGCTCTTCACAAGGATTTATAGTGTGAGGGTGAGTGAGAAGTGAATGCAACAGGCTTATTATGGTTTCTTTGAAAGCAATCAGTATTATTAAAATAATCACAATAAAATGGATACAATTAACATAGTTTATAGAAAAAAATGGTACATTATCTTTATTCATTTTACTAGTCACAGAGCTTTGTCTTAAGATCTTTCAAGAGTGAGCTATTCAGAATCCATAAGTGATGAGAAGAGAGGAAACTGGAAAACGAAAACATCTTTTTTAAAAACAGGGTGACTTGATTTCCTACTGGTATGAACCATCTCCTTTGAACTACTAAGGAAAATAAAGCAATATTTTTCTTGGGCCATATCCTATGAGAGAAATGAACTGCCCGCTCGCTGTGAATTATGCAGCTTGATTGCACCAGAGAGAGAAAACCTGGCTTTCTCAAGCGGCTTGCGAGTTCCTGTGCCGTATTTCATCCAGCATGAGATGTCGTGTTCATTTGCTGCAAAATCCCCATCTTGCTCTTTGTTCTTGAAAGGTTTGCCTTCTCTGCTCTGAGCTTGGTGAAACTCCCCTCCCCTTTTGTTAAATGCTTCTAAAACAAATGAAACAAATGTGGCGGAGAGTCAGTCACTTCAGAGTCTCTACATTTGTTATTAATCAGGGACATAATTATATTTGGAGCAAGGCAAAGAAACCATTTATCATGGCAGACCAGGGTGAGACAGTTCAATTCACATGGCTGTAAACCTACCAGCTGAGTCAAATCATGGTTGCCAGCGCCATCACTTTAGGTTAACCTGGAGGCAAAATTGGGAATTGTCAATCCTGTCACCAATCAGAACAAAAAGATTTCCCCCCCATACACTGGCACGTCCAGCAGCGAAAGTGTCCCACCCAGATATGCCAACAGGGTGTTTCCACTCCGCGTGTGGAATGGGCCGCATGGACACTGAAGAGGACAAGCGTGGATAACACAGGAGGTGATGGTTGCAGCAGGGGGCATATTCTTTGGCTTCAAGCCTCGCCTTGTGCCCTTGAACTCTGAGCTAGCCAGGGGCATCCATGATCAGGGGAGGCAGACACCTTGACTGTGTGTCGATCAGGTTTGGCGCTTACTTGGCGCAGCCTCAGCCATAAACACTGGGTCTCTGTCAGCAGCCAGCAGAATGTAAATATTTAAAAGGGCCCCATTGGCAGGGAGCTGCTTCAAGAGCCTTCTGTTTATAATCATTCACTGAAGTAAATGTTTCCTATTACGCAGACAGCACGTGGTCTGTTACTGAACTTCACTGCCTGGTGAAAGTCCTAGAAGAATGTCAAAAGCTGGCAAGCGCTGACTTCCTTGGCTGCATCTTCCATAGTCAGCCAACCTATCACATTCATTCTGCCATGAGGTTGCCCCATGGTCCCACGTGAAAAAGCTCTGGCTTTTTTCAGTGAATGCACTTGACTAAGTCTGTTGCCTAGTCCTAGTTGCCTTTGACTGCTTCGTTTTCTAGGCAATGGACTTGAACAAGCATGCTTGCCCTGAACAGGTAACCTCAAGTCCCGGTGCTTCCCCTGGATCCATTTTACTTTCATTGGACCCAGAGACTCCAGAAGAAGGATTTCACCAGGGGGTGACAGGATCCCTCCATGTTTGACTGCTCAACCAAAGCGATGGTTGTGAATCAAACATTGGTTTGCCAGTATCACGCTTTTCACTTTTATTTTAAATAATATACCTATTTTCCTTTATTTTAATTTTGGTCACCTTAAGTCCTCCGTCTTCACTATGTTAACGCAGATTCAGCTTTGGACAGGGACGCTAAGATCCCTTTCCCGTATCTAATTGAACATCCTGTCTGCTGGGAACATGGAATTTCATTTTTTTACCCTTGTAGGGCAGTGACAAACTGTAGCGTTGTCAAGTAGTCTTCCCGGCCTCACACCTTGGCATGTACTCAGTGGTCTCTCCACAAATTGGTGCCAGGCAGCCCTTCGCATGCATCTTGGGTGATTGACTAGATATGGCCTAGTGTCCAGAAAGGTGTTCGATTGGGCTCTAGAAAGAAAGGGGCTCTGAACAGTGGGGCAGAGTGTTTGCCATTTTCTCCAGCCTGTCTTTCCCAAATACTGCCATTCTCCATGCTTTTTCCTTTCTATTTTCTGTACCACTCTCCTGCTTAATGAAACCTCCTTAGGATGAAGTATTTATTCAGTTTTAAACCTTCACGTCCATTCAGTAGCCTCTGGAAGATATGCAGAAGAATTCCACTTCAAGGTCCTTCAAGGTTATTCAAACTAAACTGGCAAAGTTCGGGTATTTTTTGTAGCTGTGGACTGAGGTTCTTGTTTCCTCTCTGGCAGTCAGCCGGGGGTCACCCTCTGTTCCTGGAGACCCCTTAGATTCCATCTTTCCACTGGCACCACACTGGAATCCTTTTGTGCTTCAAATCTCTGACTTTTCCTGCCATCACAGCAAGAAAAAATGCTCTGCTGAGGGGCTCCTCTGATTGCACACACCTGGATAATTTCCCTTTCTTGGTCAGCTGATAAGGAATGTTAACGACACTGGCAGCATCCTTTGCCCTGAAACGTGACGAAATTGCTGAAATAGCACCAGGGAGTCAAGCCAGGGGTCCAGCTTAGCATTCTCCTTACCATAGGTGCAGAAGGGGAATTGAAACAGCTTCCTGTGCCTGGAAGGTGTTTCTTTCCCACCACTGGCAGTGGTGTGCATTCTTCGGTATGATCACGCCTTTCGGCCCCTCGGTCCACATTTCAGCCTCACCGTCTTCGCTTGCAGAGTCTGAAAGAGGCTCTGAATTACTTACAGACACAAGCTTGTACTCAACGTGTCATGGGGACATTTCAGGAATTCCTGGTCTGGACTCTGTGGCAACTCTGGACTTGGAAATATAATTTGGAGATGCATTAAATAGTACTGAGGTTTCATGCACATTTTCTGTTAGGTGAAGCTTATAATTTTGCGTTTTCCTCATTTAACGCAAGTCCTGCTGAGATTAAACGGTTTCTCTGAATAGCCAGCTGGAAGTCGTAGGCTGAAAGCCCTTCTTGATGCACTTGGGCTCACCCAACTCTCCTGGCTTTCAGAAGTCTATGGTATTTTTCCTGAGTGATCTGGCAAATTCTTTTCGAGACAGACCATTAAATGCCCATTAAATGCCAACAGGCAGCCTCTTGGGTACACACTGGCACCTTTTTTGTTTGTTTAGAATTCAGCTTTGTACAGCGTGCTCTCTGGCCATCTCTTGATGAAATGAACACCATTAATGGCTGGGACTGAGGAACTCTGTAAAGGAGAAGGTCCTATTTTGTAAGTCAGCACAAGGATGCTTAGGGGATCTTACAATGCACCTTCTCCCTGCTCCAGTGAGTTCATCATGCTGCTGCCAAGGGTTCTTCCTAAAACGCCATTTGCAACCACATACCATTCCTTGCCCAAGCTCTTAGGTCGCGCTCTGCTGGCTGCTAAGTCAGCTCAAGGCCTCCTGGCCAAATGTACTTCACCCTGTTTGCTAGATTAAAGTTTCCATCTCATTGTTGAACTTCAGTTATAACTTCTGGACTGTTGTTCATCTTCGCACTGTACATGTTGTGTTGCATTAGAATTATGCTTCCTTTGTATATTTAATCTTCTTGCACGATTCACCCTTTTCTAGCATATTAACCATGTCTTCCTTCCCATTATAACTTTGGGCTTTAGATAGGTCTGCCACATGGTAAATTCTCAGAAAACACTGGCTAAATTAATTTATTTAACAAAAGCACATTTAGTCCCTACTGTGTTCCTACACTATGTTAGTGATTGAAAGGGTGAAGTTGAATAGGATGTGCCTTCTGCTTTGGGGAAGCTCCTGGGTTCCCGGGGAAAGGTGTATGTTGGATAATTCCAAGATGAGAGCTTAATCCAGTGTGTGAGGCACGAGCATTAGGTCAGTACTCCTAATTCCATTCTTCCTGGTGCATCAGGGGCAGTCCAGGTGGGCTTCTTGGAGGAAGTGATATTGGGACCACGTCTTTGGATGAGAGGACATTCAAGAGTGAGTCCTGAAGATAGTGCCAATGGGGACTGAGCGCCATTCCAGGATGACGACACAGGTGTATGTATGTGCAGGAGCATGTATGTAGGGCTGTGGCCGTCATATTAGGTGATTACAAACTCTGAACCTTTAGTTATGTGGGTAGGAAAAATTAAGAAAATGACAAATAGTGGTTGGACTAGTCTTATCCCTGATTTCTCTTTGAGATTTCCTCAACTGCAAGTTCAAATCACTTTGAAATTTCCATCATTTGCCATCTGTTTATGGCCTATTGGTCATTTATAGAAAATAGGGTTGTTAGCTTTTTTCTTCATAATTGGCTTCCATTGCTTATCATCAAAATTCCTACAAGCTCTTTGGTATCTGGACATGTTTTAGATCAAGCTAATCAAGTCACTTTTATCCAGCTGATTGAAAGAAGTAAATGTCTTCTAACCTTAGCATCTCTGGTTACACTTAACAACTGAAAAATTATAAAGAATCATCAGGGGGTGTTTCCTGGAGACCATTATCACCTCCTGAATTCATAAGTTCTTTGTGCAGAGGCACACTAGTTTCACTAATAAGCAACACTGTACTTTAGAAATTATTATACCCTCCCATGGATGTTGATTTGTGTTGTTCCTTATTCTCTCCCTCTTCCCTCCTTTCCTCTCTGTCCATACTTTCACTTTCCCCCAATTTCAAGTCTTTCCTATTGCTGTGGACCCACCCTTATTTTATTATCATTTCTCTTCTAAGTAATATTTATCCCTTGAGGTATGATCTGCTTCAGCATTTCTGTATTTTCAGCCTGAATTTTCAGATCTGTATCCCGTAAAACCTGGGAGAGTGAATAGCTGTTGGTGGCATTCAAAGAACTTAAGCATCGTTACTGAACAGATGAGCATTTGCCGAAATTTTTGGTACTGTTTCCATATGCAGGACTTACCATCATATCTGCCATTGACAAGCCCCGTAAGGCCTAAGTCTCAGTTTATTGGTCCGTAAGCACCCGTTTCCAGTTTTATGGTCCCCCTCTTGGAGGAGAACTAACAATAACAAGGCATTGAATTTGGATGATGCTGGGAGATAACATGGCCCTAGGACAGGAGCGTGCTGTCTCTTACTAGGGCACAAATGAGACTTGCACATACAAATTGCCTGGGGTCATTTGGTAGCCCCTAAAATCATAAAATAAGGTTCATTTTTGATATACACGTAATTTCTTTCAGCTGTATCCCCACTAGCCAAAATCTTTATGCACCTCAAATGATCTGGCTTCCTTCATTTAACCATAAATGATAAAACTTACTCACCAACTTGAGGCAACTCATGTTAACTTCAGTTTTGCTTAAATCCAGTCAAGGTTTCTACCTACAATAATGTTTCTTTAAAAGATGTTTCCAGTTCCGTTGCCCTTCCTCATGTCTCGACTTCCTCCTGAAGACTTTCAAGTCAGGACAGGGGGAGTCCTTTACCTAGGGGAAGGGAGTGGTGTTAACTTTATTAAAGTCAAGAGAATTGACCTTGGGATTTGTTGGCTCCAAACTGCATCCTTACAGAGCAAGGTCTTGCATGAAACCACAACCTAATCTTCCCATTTATTGATGAAGCCTAGTTTTTTGCAATGAATTGCCTTTTAAGCTGCCCAGAGTTCCTTGGTCAAATGCCAGCTTAAAATGGCAGCAATTAGCCCATTTGTGAAGATAACCCCATTTCGGATCTTGCCATGTGGCATAAACCCCCTGCTGAGGTGTGTTGTCCTTTCCACGGCTCCATGACAGTGGGGGAAATTATTGAGCAGGGGTTTCAATTTTGCAACCACCGTGACACCTTTTAGAAGCTCTTATTGTCCCAGGAAATCTTTTTGCACCCTGTTATGATCTTTCTCACCTGATTAAACCCTGGCTCCGTGTTCGCGGTGTCTAGAAAGTCTACATGCAGTTGGGTGAGCACAGTAGCTTGGAAACAGCAGAAGCCCAAGTACCAAAGGCAGCAGAAAGCCTGCTCTGCACATGGCAACTTTACAGGAATGCCTCAGTGACAGCGTCAGTGGATCTGAAGGTCTGTCACTAGCTTTGAACCAATATTTATTGTTTTATATAACGTTAATAGACATCACTGGACATTAAAATTATATTAGTTGAAAGACTTTTAAAAAACCTCTCATTTCCAATTATACATTACTTTCTCTCAGAAGGTGATTGTCAACTTTTTGAAAGGCTAGAAAAATGTCTGGCTCCTAATGAGACTGTGAGCTGTTCTTTTAGATTCCTCCGCCCTCCTGGTGTATGAACGATGCATTCCTGCTCCTTTGAAAATGCAAATTCAGCTGACAAGAATGTAGCCATTATTTGTGTAAATTTGTATATGGCCCCAAAGATTAAAACTGTAGCGTGTGATCCAGGCCATTTGAGGACAGCAAATGAAAAATGCCAATTTTGTGACAGTGTTAGGAAACAGCCATGATGTTGGCATTTTTCATTTGATGGCCTTTTGCAAGGAGGGTGTAGGAAATACTTCCATCATGGAGAAATGGTCAGTGATGCTTAGAAACAAAACAAGGACTTCTTATCATGGCCCAATGTTTACTCTTTACCATAGCATCTGTTGCCCCAGAGATTTCCTTATCTTCAAAAAGCTGGTTATAGTTACAGACTGGGAGATGCTGAACAGTTTTCTCATGGTGGCGGAGGAGCAGAGGAGCAGAGGGCTCCTGCTGCAAGGGGGAGTCCGCTGCCTCTGTTACCCTAATGATGAGCGTGCCACCGTGAAGCTGATACTCCTCTGTCCCCTCCTGCTCACTGGCTGCTGACAGATGCAATCAGAGTCCCTTGGGCTCTTTTATAAGCACGTTCCTCAGCGGCCTTACAAAGGCATTCTTTGAAGCCGATGATGGTGTGTATTTCAACATTCGGCTAAATTCATTTCCTGTGGAGTTAGAGGAACCCCATACACGGACATGGGGTGTTAATGGCTTAGTGGGGGCGGGTCAGGCCCAGCACGCCGTATTAAGACTGTGATTTTCTCACTGGCTCGCTGGGGTAGAACTTCAGCCATTTGATCACTTAATGGAGAAGGGATTACAAGTTAATACTCAGAGAGGAGGCTCCAAAATGCATGTAATAGAGCCCAAAATGGAAACTTGCTCTTTTTCAAAAGTCTACCTCTGAGGGCCCAGGGGATCATGGGAAATTCAGAGTCTGTTCAGACCCTGCCCCGGTGACATCACACGGTGCTCACGGCCTCTGACCTCGCCAGGATGCTTCCCCAGGCCGTGTTGTGTTCCTGGTGTTTTACACCTTTCTTTTATTTGTGAACACAGTGATATCCTAGAAGTGACTACTCTCAGCCGTTGGTCTGCTCCCGTGTACCTTCCAGTGTCAGCTCAGACCTGCTCTGCACAGCTCTGTGACCTCTCTCGTCCCGCTGAAATGTTTCCTTCGGTCACTTGGCAAATTGAATTGAATTCACCCACCTTCCTGATTGACCTTGAGGTCTTTCAAGGCAGGACTTTCCGCTCTTGGTGCGTTCGTCGCTCAATAGTGCCTGGCATAGGTTAGGCGTTTAAGAAATGAAGGAATGAATAAAAATAGAAGCTTGGATTGTACCAGATGCTGCTTCTGTTGTGCTCATTTTGACAATTTCGTTCTGTTGGTTTTATTTTCTGACTCAATACATAGTTGTTGTGCTTGTTTCCCCTTAGCTGCAGTAAGGTTGTTTGGGGAGTCTGTGTTGCCTTGGATTATAAGAACAAGTGACACTCATACTGTTTCCACACTCATGAAGTATTTTATTTGGGGCCTTTGCTCACTGCCCAGCATATAGATTACTCTCATTGCTGGTGAATGAGCAGGGCCAGATAAGCAGAACCCTTGGGAAATTGATAGAAGAGACTAGGAGGCCAACGGCAGCTACTGCCTGCTGAGTTTATCGTCCAGGTTAATGCCCCAGGCAGTTCTCAGGTATTTTTAGTTTTGGGTCTTTTTTTTTTTTTTTCCAAATCACAAAAAAACCATTTGTAGCTTTAGTTTAAAAAGAAATAAATGAAAAGATGTTTTTCTCAAGAGGAAATTCTGACTTCAATAATGCTAGGAAAATCTTTTACTCCAACCTGGTTTGAATTCCTTTAAAAATTGCTGTGCACGTGTGTGCGTTGTATGTGTGTGTATTTGCATTTTACTTGGGGGTTGTGGAGTGGTAATGATTTCAAAAATTGTAACACAAATGAGCATTTTTATGAGTGCAGACACTTCCGGCATCTACAACAAAGTCAGCTGACTCTACTTTTTACCCAATCTTTTAGCAGGGTCTAATTAGTCCGAAAATGAGAAAACAGTTATCAGCATGGTTTCCCAGGTACATTATGTCTACTCTACTTTGGAGAAAGGATTGTTTAGGAAACAACCCTAAAGACTGGACTAGAATTAACATAATTTGTTGAGGGAAGACAGCTCTAGAATCCCAGATGCTTGGCTTTCCAAAAAGTGTTTCCCTCATGGTGCTCTAGTGGGTAATCAGAGTTAGAAAGCGAAGTTTCCCAAGTCCCGGTTCTTAGCGCTCAGCCAAAGTCTTTTCTCCAAGCGCCTGGGGAATCCGCTGTCCATCTGTGCGAGTTCGTGCAGTTAAATGCCAACTACCAATATGGGGCCAGTGATTCGCCTCTGGTTAGGGCTCTCTGGAGCCTGACTCACGTATGAGGCTCCTCCGGCTCATTCCATGTTTTCACAGCCACCATCTGTCCACCACACGGAATTGCCATGCCATTCCATCGTGATGGAATCACTGTTCCATCACACATTTCATCCCGCTGGCTTGCAAAGTCTCCATTACTGCAGGGGCCCTCTTTGGACCCAAAAGCCAAGTCCCCAGGACATTGATCCAAGTCAAACCCAAACAGTTTTTATTTTTCTTTAATGATGTTTTTACTCCAAGAAATAAAAAAATTAGTGCAGAAGATTCCAATGCAGCCATGTTCCATGACTTCCCCCAGTTTCTTGTCAGCAGTGAGAGTGACCACAGTTCCAGTGTGTTCAAGCCAGCAGTGGTAGTGGCTGAGAGGTGACACTTCAAAATGCCTGGAAAAATCAACTTTTATACTCTGATGTGGCAACTTTGTCAAAAATTGGAGAATTCACAGATTTAAGAATTAGCCCTGAGACAGTTGCTCATGTTTTGAGGCAGTTAGAAGAAAGTTTAATGCTTACTGCCATTCAAAAATACATCTTGAAACATGTAAGAATGGATTCAAAGCCTGATCTACCCGTCCCTTTCCCTTGAACTGCCTACTGGATACACAGAGTCAGCTTATTCACAGCTTGATTCATCATATTCCCTCCCAAATTGTTCTTACGTGTGTATGACACTCTTCCCCACCGGCTCATCACCTGTCCTAGAGACAGCTCACCCAGTGCCAGCTACCGAGATCACCCACAGGTAATTTCATGTGTCTGGTTTTTTACTTTTTTTAATGTTTGTTTTTTGTTTTGTTTTTGCATTTTGCCTTTTGGGGGGAGCTACATCCTTTACATGGAGCTTTTCTCTCTGTAGGCATATTTCATGATTGACAGATATCTCTTAAGGACATAATCAATGGTAGTAAAACCAATCTTTGCCCACATGGTTTTCTCTTTTTTTTAATAACTTAGTTATGGTTTAGTTAACTTAATGATGGTGATCGAAGGCACAGCTCTTGATTCGTCATTCTTGTCTCTTTGAAATGACACCAAGGATGAGTGAAAAAGAGTGGCTGGCAAAGAACTGTCTGTAGAACCCCAGAGAACCGCTAAGAAAGTTCTGGAATGTATGTCCACGGGGGCATATGGACATCTTCACATTAGAAGCATTTACTCATCTGAGTGCTGATCTGTAATAGAACCCTTTGGTGACTTCTCTGGTGGAAGACAGTGCTACCAGAACCCAAACAGATAGACAAAGGAAGGCCACTGGAAAACTTCTGCTGAGAACTCATTTCTATGCCTCCTTTTCAGAATGTGGTATTTTCCACTAAAGAATTAAAATACACCAGAGGTGGTGGGTGAAGAGGTTAGATGTGTTTTTATTGATTTCCTAAGGAGACCTTCAACACTATTATATTGTATATTCATCCCGGGTGGTGTAATGCAGAACATGACTGGAAATAGTCCGCTAGTGCTCAGGTGTCCTTGCAAGGAGGCAGGACCTTGAAAGCCCATGAGAATTGTATTTATTCTGGCTTCTCCTTACCAGGGGGCGGTACCACCATTCACCAGCCTGTAAGTGACCTTGCTAATTGTATCCTGTCTGGGAGGAAGAAAGGCTTTGCATTTCTAATTGCCTTTTAATTCCTTTGTAAACATTTAGGTCAGCAAAATATCACTGTCCCATTTCCTGTGCAAATTGAATACTGATTTTAAATATCTTGTGCTCCTACCCAGCTTTTAATGAGTGCCGGCAGAAAATGCTGTGTCTCTTCTCTATGCAGTGATGATTTTTGAGAAGAGCATGATTCTCTGTCTGAGTTCTCAAAAGGCTGCTTGCTCAACCTCTGGCTGGAAAATTGAAACAAAGGCCCGCAGATGAATTCTGAAGGCTGACTACTCTCCACCAGAGTCTCATTTGTGTTCATTTTTCTAAGATAATCTTTAGGTTTTACTTAGTCATTTCTGATATCTTCATAGATAACTTTAAGCTGTCAGTTATCGAACATTCTCCACTCAGATTTAATTCTGCTTTTAGTGCTTTTATTTGGATGAAGCAAAAAGTGGTCCCTTATTTATTGGCAGAAGAACACCGTGCACAAAGATGAAAAATTAATGTTCCTGTTAACTTTTGTATACTGGTTTGTTTTTGTTTGTCTGTTTCCATTGTTTCCACAGTGGAATTCATCTCATCTTGAGGTCAGCAGAAACAATTAAAGCTATTAAATATGTTAAAGTTGTATATATTACTTTCCATTTAGAAAAATAATTTTTGAAAAATTACTGTGTCCAGTGAAACTGATAAACCTTGAGTGAAATAAACAACGTCCTCTCTTCTGCTACTTCTGCTAAGAAGAAGGTGGTTCTAGGTTTCTTCTTCACTTCGGGTCATGAATATGCAAGAAATACGGGTCTCTAATATGAGAGTATATTAGAGGATGGGCCGCTAGGGATACTGATGAGGATTTATTTTAATCATGCCAGCAATGCAATTTACTACCTTGGAAACTGATTTTAGCAGGAAGTGTGTGAACATCTTTTTGACTATCAGATTGTATTGGGAAAGAGGGAGAACGAAGCAAAGTAGGTGAAAGGATTAATTTGATTCTGGGTTGAATCCGGAATAGATTTTTATTTTGTTAAAGAGATTCATTTCTGTTATGCTGAAGCCTTGTAAGTGGGTCACATTCAGCTTTTTAGAGTCTAGTTTCCTAAAAAGAGATCAATTAATCATTGAAATTACTCCTTCTTCTAAGAAAGATAGGTTCAAAGATGCAAGATGGGTGGGGAGGACTCCCTGAACCTCAAAGTCAAGTTAAATTGCTGAACTATTTTGAGAAAACACATAGCCGTCCTGGCTGTGTAGGTGAGTGCATGTGTGGCGTTGCATCAGTCTGATGTAGGGTCCCTTATGTGTGGCCGCCATATTGCTGTGCAAGAGCCCAAACTCAGCAACGGGTTCTGAATCGCTAAACTCCGCATGTCGGAGGTCTTGGCCCACGGCCAGAGTGATGACTCGTTCAGTCTCCCGTGAGTCACGCATACTCTGTGGCTTTCATGCTGCCGTTTTCTTATTCTTTGGGTCTTGTGGATTCAGAAGTTTTGAAAAGGATTCTGAGAACAGCCACTGGGATTTCATTTGGGAATGCGGAACAGAATCTCTGAGTAAACATGCTCTATCACGGGCCTCCCTGGTGGTGCAGCGGTTGGGCGCTGCGCTGTGGAGCTGTCAGCAGCGGTGATGCGAGTTCGACGCCTGGCCGGGGAGAATCCCACATGGTGCGGCAGACCTCTCCTGCCTCGCCCGCTGCTCCCCTCAGCAGTGTAGTTCTGATCTGCCTGTTCTGCTCCCCGCTCTGTCTCTGGTGAACCCTCTCGCCGCCCCACGCCTCTGGCCTGTACCCCAGCTTGTATGTATAAAAAAAACCATGCTTTATCACTCACTGAAATTTGAGATTTTTCTGGATTTGAATTCTAACTCTTCATGACTGGCCAGCCTCTCAGCCTCGACTGGTAAAATGGGAGCCTGGACAAGCCCCGAACTGGGGGCTACACCCTCTGTGGGTATTTTTTGCAGGCTTGTGAAGTAACACAAAGGAGGTACCGTTTTTGAAATCAGGGTTTGTGTTTATAAAAGTTCAAATCCAACCTCTGTGCCTGTATTTCTCAGACCTTGTCCTCGGCTTTCGAACAAAACCAGTAGATACTGATGTATCAGCAGGTTTGTTTGCTTTAGTGTGAGTACTTGGTTGTCTTTGGCCTTCAGTTTTTCACATGCTGTACTGTGTGTATTGAAATCACAATGCGTTCTGTACAGATAACAGCAGACACCAGTATTTGATTTCTTTCAGTTTGAGTCTACCTTTTGTCTTTTTCCTGAGAACATTTCCTTCTTGGTTTGTATTTTAATTCCTTCTTTTCAATTCTGACTTAGTAGGATACGTGAACAGCCTTTCAAACATGTTGAATGGTGCTTGTTTTTCTCACCTTCTTCCTCCTGAGGGCAGGTCGAAGCAGAGCGAGACATCAAGGGTAGAGATCAGTGCTGGGCATGACCAACAGGTCTGCTGTTGGTGAGGAGGGTGTTATTCAAAGGAGCACCTAGCACAGAAGCTTCCAGTGCTTCGCCTTTGTCCACCATCTCGCACCTGCGCAGGGCTTCCCACTTTATTGGAGCTTTGTCGGTTCTGTGAGCATAAGCGCCAGTCATGAGTGATGTGCAAAGAAGACACTAGGAAGAGCTGGGAGTGACCGTTCAGCCATCACATCTTGTCCATCCTTTCCTTTAAAGAATCTGGCTTCTTCCCTTCTCTGCATTTCCACTGACCCTGAGCTCTGACGAGGTCCCCAAGCCTAGGCTGAGACTTTTTCCTCCAACAGAAATTTCCAGAACAGGCGGCATCCTCATTTTCTTTTTTTTTTAAAGATTTATTTATTTATGCGTACAAGCTGGGGTGCAGGCCAGAGGTGTGGGGTGGTGAGAGAGTTCACCAGAGACAAAGTGGGGAGCAGAACAGGCAGATCGGCCAAAATACACTGCTGAGGGGAGCAGCGGGCGAGGCAGGAGAGGTCTGCTGTGCTATGTGGAACCTCCCTGGCCGGGCATCAAACTCACGCCGCAGCTGCTGACAGTCCCACAGCACTGTGCTTAACCTGCTGCGCCACCAGGAGGCCCAGCACCCTCATTTTCATGCAAGCATACCATGAGGGTGTTCAGTTTTTTCCTACTCTTCAATCTGTGAGAGAATCAGTCAGATGTTACAACCAGTTTAAAAGAAAGTTCAAAGACAGACTCATAGATGGATCGGGAATGTTGACATGATGTACAAATGGAGGAAACCGCCCCCATCCCCACAGTAGAGTGGCCTGGGAAGTCACACAGGTGGCACCTGGACAGGACAGAATGTGCATGTTCTACACAAGGACTCCCCGCATCCCTCTGACTTGACACTTCCTGAGTCGTAAAAGACACCATAGAACAGAACCCCGAGCTCGGAGGCTGCTCTCTGGAGTGCAGACAGAGCATGCTTTTCCATGGAGGCACAGCCGTTTTCCCCAGGACTGGCCAGTCGCCGCTGTGGGGTCACCTTTGACCCCCTCCCCACCAGATGACCTTGCCATAAGCACCGCTTTGCTTTCACCCTTTGGCTCGGTGATGCCAGACTGTCCTTGGCTGCCTGTCACTGATTTTATCCGTTCTGAGCATTACCAGCCGTCGTGGTCTTCCATGACCTCTCACACCTCCAGCGTCACCGGCCACTTTCCTCCAAAACACCAGCCTTGCTGCAGTTGGACGGCCCTTCCCGCTCCACGTGTGCACAGAATTCATTCTCCCAACCCCACAGATTCTTCTCTTTTAGGCCATCCAGCCCTTAGGGCTAGTTCATCTCAACCTTGTTAGACGTGGTCCCCTCCGACGTCCTTTTGGGTTCATGAGTTCATATTTGGGTGGAAATTACCAGGACCCTCTGTTTTCCTTTGACATTTCCCCTAAGACTTGTCTGAGTTTCTCTATTAGAGGAAACAGTATAATTTGACCGCCTGACTGCCCCCTCCTGGTTACGTGCTGGCCTGTGGCAGTCACTTCAGGTGAGCCCATTCCCCTGGCTGACACTCTCCTCTTCTCCTCTCTGGCGCTGCCCAGCCCCACTGTGAGCCCCTGAAAACAGCCGTCAGAGACTTGCTGGTCTGTGGTTATCCGGTGCTTGCTTCCCGTCCATTGTGATTAAAACAGTCACTGAATAAATGGGGAGAGCTGGAGAAGGTGTACATTTCTCAAAGTAGGTTCTGGACTTTCCCTGAGTGTTAGCCCTAAGAACTTCCCCAGGAGACCCTGACATGGGTGTGCCTCCACTCATCGTGTGGTCGACATCCGTGCTTTAACCCGAGGGAGAGGTCTTTCTTGGGAACAGACTCTCCCATGGTATTTCATTATGAAGGCTCTTCAGAGCGACAGACCAAGGTAACTGGAAGCCACACGGTGCCATTTTATATCGCCAAGATAGGCCCAGTGCACATGGCCAAAAGGGAACTTCGGCTGATATAAAGGGAAGTGACTTGAACTCCCCGTGAGGAGAGGGTGTGCTTGCGCCTGCGCTGCCTGGATCTCTTGGGGCGCTGACTTCAGGTTGATGGGGCTCCCGAGAGGTGGGGGCCACTGCGGCTGGCTTGGCCCACAGCAGACGAGAAGATCCACTTTCTCTTTTCCAGGATGGCAGAGACTTTTGGTCTGGTTTATTCACATCCGATTGTACGTGCTGCAGCAGCGCCTGACATATTCTTAATTGCTCCATAAATGTTTGTTTTTCAGTGAGCAAATGCTTGATTTTTCATTTTCTCCTCGATGGAATATTTTCATGGTTTCCAAATTTACAGTTTTTGAAATCCCGTGTTGGTGATAGTCATATTATACTATGTCCTCTAATCGATAGAGAAACTCAGACAAGTCTTAGGAGAAATGTCAAAGGAAAACAGAAGTTCCTAGTCATTTCCACCCAAATATGGCACTTGTGTGACCTCTTTTGTACATTTAAATGTCTCATCTGTTTTAATTGATAGAGTTCTGTCTTCTACCCAGAAGTAGTGATATTTCATTTATGTTTACTAATATTCTATTAGATTTGTGTGGCTCAGACTTTTGTTGCTCCAAATCATACTTGACTATAATGTCACTTAAAATCATTTACTGACTGAAATCGTTTCCACGTAATTATATTTGGTACACATGAAAGAATAAGCCTCATTTGAGAAAAACATGTTTTAGTATTAAAGTCCTTTATTACATACACTTCCTGCTTATGAAGAAAATATTCAAATGGCTTAAATTCCGTGATCACTTGGTCTTCGTCCACCATCAATATTTGCTTGGAACCAGCTCCTGGAATTATCATTACTGTTGTTTCCCCTCATCTCACCCAGATGCCCGGCAACTTCCAAGTTGTTCTCTGCCCATTTTTTTCTTCCTGTTTGAAATGAGCATTTCCCACTGGCCAGATCAGATGATGGGCAACCCAGCACATTTATGGCACGTCCAACGGCTTCTGGATGGGAAAATGGCCTGAACCATAAATCTGTCTTAAAAGCAGCAAGTGTTTTATCGATCTCCATTTGTTGAAAAAGAGGCTCCCTCAGCCAATTCCCATCTAAAACAGCAATTAGGTCGGGAGGCCTTTTGGTAGCAAGAAGAAATGTTAAGTCTGCTCTTTAGAAGAGTAGAAACTTATCTTGGCATCTCAGCGCTAGGCGTATTCATCAATAGAACTATCTTAAAATAGAAAATGTAACTGGAGAGTTCTCCCTGTTGGCAGGAATGGAAGGAGGCCCAGCTCTGCCCGGACACGGGGGCTTGTGTGCGCCCCTCCCAGCCGTGGGTTCTCCTACCTGCTGTGCCCACAGAGGCGGCTTCCTGCCGTCCAGTCTCCTGGGCAGTTACGGTCTTTGGCTCCACCAGTTGTTACATATAAAAATGATATTTACTTCTACTACTGCATATTTTGGTATTATTATATTAGCAGACTGCTTGAGCAGGATTTTTCTTTGAAGGAAGGAAGTGGAGGTGAGCAGATAACCAGGCAGGGTTGGCCGTGGGCGTCTGACCTGGGAGGACCCCCCAGCCTGTGTTTCCCTGCCCTGTGGTCGAGCTCCCGACCAGCCACTGGAGTTTCTACAGGGACTGACTCAGGTGAGCCCTCTCTTGGGCAGTATGTGAAGGATGTGCGCCGTGTAGCAGGAGGAAATGGAGGGAATGTTGGTGCCCCATTGGTCCAGCGGGTCTAGAGGCCTTGGGGCCTTGGGGAGAAGAGTCCAACCTGAGCAGCAGCTGGGGGTGATCGTCTCCGACCCTCTACCTGGTGATGAGACTTTGCAGTGTGCGTCCCACCTGTGCCCATCGCCTTCCTAACCTCCCTGTCCCAGTTCCGTGCTGTGGAGACTGTTGTTTGTGTTGCGTAACGGCTCATTAGTTTCCATTGTCATTTTTTCTCTCTTGTGCTCTCTGAGTCAGACAGAGAATCTGTACTCAGACATTTGTTGAATGGATCTTCATTGTGTAGATGAGAAAACCAAAATTGAGTAGTTTCCCCAAGACCGGGCATTGCTTAATTGGCCCAGCTACTTGCTATGAAGTTTATGATTCCAGTAACCACAGGCCTCAGATGCACTGCGGTCTGAGAGGATGGTTTGTTGCCTGTGTATCTGCTTGGGTGAATGAGTCTGCTTGTGATGCTTCATTTTTATAAAATTCTATGGACAGTTTGAGTTTCTCCCAACCTCCCCTTCCTCCCGCCCCCAGGCAGTAGGTTAGAATAAGGACTAGAGATTGGCAGTCACTAAGTGGGGCTGAAGAGGCCGGAACCCCAGGAGGTGTGGTGACACTGGGGACTGCGTGTGGGAAACTCACCTCAGCAGCAAATCAGGGACACACGAGAGACAGGCCTCCCCTTCCGCTGCTGCTCCTGCCTAGTCGCTTTTCAAAACTCTCCGTTGCATGGTTGGCACTGCGGACCGGGCAGGCTGATCGATTGCCAGTAGCCAATGGGTGTTTTCTTCATAGAAAATTTTAGGAGATGCTCAAAAGATTCATCCCTTGAAGAGCAGAGACTGGTGTTTAAGTCTGTCATTTTAATTTTTCTTTTTTGTCATCTTCTTTGGACCTTATTAAATTTTTTAAAAAAGATTTATTTATTTATGCATACAAGAACTGGGGTGCAGGCCAGAGGTGTGGGGGGGTGAGAGGGTTCACCAGAGACAGAGTGGGGAGCAGAACAGGCTAAGTTGAGGGAGCTGGGACATCGTGGCTGAGGCCGGGGCCTCACAGAGGGGGCCGCCGCGCCTTCCGTGTGGTCAGCTGCATCTGGTGGACCCTCAGTGTGCCTCAGGCAACGCTGGTCTGTGGAGATTCACGCAAGGATAACCCAGAGAAACAGGAGCTGTGTCGAGGAGAAGTTCTGTCACCCAACGGCTTTCGCCTTGGTGCGCTTTCGCCTTTGTCTCCTTGCGTGATGCGTCTTTGTAGAATTTTGAGGCACGAGGTCAGCAGTGAGACGTGAATGTGTCCGCGTGGCTATGAACGCATGTGTACAGGTGGGTTTGTGTGAGCATGTTTGACTTTCCTGCCGTCTTTTAACATTTTGTGGTCCGCTCACGTATTAGTGCGTGTTTTTGTCACCAGTATCAGGTGGCCGCTCACGTATTAATACGTGTTCATCTAGTCTCTGATTTTTCACGCCACGGTAGATTTATTTGGAACTATTAGGAGCTATTTCTTTGATCGTACTCAGTCTAGAAGCTTTACACATTGTTTTGGTGGAAGTGTAGGGTGTTTTATGAGAGCTATTACAGTTTTTTGAATACCAGTAGTTCAGGAACTGTGTGTGTTTTATTGAATGCTTCTACCATTCATGCGGTGGCACAGAAAATGGCCGGCCCCAAAGGCTGGTAAATTTAAAGGGCACCGGCACGCAAAGTGTTAAGACTGTGATAGACTGAATTGTTGGTTAGAGGACTTGGTGCTTCTGGGAAAGGCCTTGGGTAGCACATTATGCAGACCCAGCCAGTGGTCCCCAGAGCCATGTGTCTTCCTTGTAGCCAGATTTTTCTGATTTTCTCCTCTCTGATTGAATTTTACAACAGTATGAAGGCGCTCAGAAAGTTTCTTGGGATCTCCCTAGTGCTGGGAAATTAATCTCTGGATTTCTCAAATGATAAACTGGTGAAAGAAGTTAGAGTGAGCCTGTTGGTTTATCTCCTGCTTGGGTCTCGGTTACCAGTGACATAAACTCTGGATCACCCACCACTCGGTGACGTTCAAACGTTGGCTGGAGGCTGTGGCCGCATAGATTTACTTGAGGCTGTGTGCCCTGGTGCTCTCGAATTGCCCTGCATCTCATATAAATTCAGGCTCCATAATCAAGAAAATTCAGGATTGCTGGATCACCAGGAACCACTGTCATTGGTCTGAGTTTCCCACCAGGGGAGTGAGATGTAAAACAAAGCAGGATGGGAATATTGGAAAAAAGGAACAAGTAAAGAGCAAGGAAATGGAACAGGTCATTTACCAGGGAGAAATAAAGATGCCAATAAACATATGAAAAAAATTAATCTGGGGGCCTCCCTGGTGGTGCAGCGGGTTAAGCACAGCACTATGAAGCTATCCACAGCCACTGCAGCACGAGTTCTATCCCCAGCCAGGGAGCTTCCCACAGGGCACAGCAGACCTCTCCTGTCTCCCCGCTGCTCCCCTCAGCAGTGTAATTCAGTAGATTCACCTATTCTGCTCCCCAGTGTCTCTGGTGAATCTTCTCACCCCCTGCACCTCTGGCCTATACCCCAGGTTGTATGCATAAATAAATAAAATATTTTAAAAAATTAGTTTGACAAGAAAAAACAAGAGGGTAGCACTTCTCATGGTCATGTAGGTGAAACTGTGTAAGGAGGTTCGCTCTGCTCATCTGGGGTGTGGAAGCTCCTGCAAGCTCTTGGAAATGAAAACTAGCAAAATGCTTCCAAAAAGCACTTTAAAAATATACATCAGAATCTTCAAAACATTCATATTCATTGCTGTAATTCTTTCTACTTTAAGGATTTCCTATAGACAGTGTGTTTCTACTTCTTTTGCATGACTAATTCATTTGAGAATCTGATTAAAGTGATGAAGTCGCTGCTGGAAAAATGCAAATGTACAATCAAGTTTGCATTTAATTTCTTAGGTCGTGTGGTAATTGCCAAATGCCAGCAGATTGACAATACTCTACGTTGCAATATTTATTTTGTACGACACCCAAAATACGGCTGCTTTAAAATGATAAAAAAGTCATAAAATAAAACCTGTGAATCTCCATTTTTAATGTTTCATATATGTAAAATTATGAAAATAAAACATGAAGTAAAACCTTAACATTTATCAAAATAAAAAATAGCACCCATACATTATCATCTTAATACACGTTATTAACCTCAGCAGTCTCTCCTCCCTGTAACATACCCCAGCAGTGGAGCTGCTGGAAATTCATCCCCTTCCTGCCCTGCTGATTGCCCCTGGGTACAGATTTCAGGACCCAGTTTGGGGTCCTCTTTGCTCTCTTCAAAGCCTTCAATGTGCCAGTTTTTCTTTGATCCATCCCCCTCACTTTTTTTCTTTTTTACCAAGGAGACATACTTGTCAGAAAACAAATAATTCCCAGATCAGAAGCATCTTAACCCCCATTGCAAGAGAGACCTGGCCCCTTCAGAGCACGCCTCACACAGGCGAGGTGCAGCCTTTTCTTTCTTTTTTTTTTTTTTAAGATTATTTATTTATGCATACAAGCTGGGGTACAGGCCAGAGGTGTGGGTTGGCGAAAGGGTTCGCCAGAGACAGAGTGGGGAGCAGAACAGGCAGAGCGATGGAAATACACTGCTGAGGGGATCAGTGGATGAGACGGGAGAGGTCTGCTGCGCCATGTGGGAATCTCCCTGGCCGGGCTTCGAACTCCCGTAGCCTCTGCCGACAGCTCCACAGCGCAGTGCTTAACCGCTGCGCCACCAGGGAGGCCCAGTGCAGCCTTTTCTTGGCTGTTTTGAGAAGTGGGGGCTGCACTGGGATTGCCGAGACACCGGCAGGAGCAGAGCTTGATCACAGGAGGGCTGAGCAGCCCTGACAGCGCTGTGTCAGGGGATCTCTGACGTTAGAAGAATCTGGAGGGTTTTCTGCATCGGGGGATCATTTAGAGCCTATGCCATGTGGCCTCCACTCACATTCAGAGCCAGGAAGAGGCTCTTAGAATTTTAACGTGATCTCAAGAGCAGAAGTATTGAGAATTAATCTCCCACTTACAGGGCTGACCCCCTAAAAAGCATTTGAGTAAGGAATGGTGTTTGTTATTAGGAGACATTTTGGTTCCTATCTCTAATCTTAGTAGGCAGAGTCTGCTGCTTTTCTCTTGTGGTTGTACCTTCTTGGGTTAAAATCCTGCACCAAGACTCATAAAGCCATACTTCAGAAGTGTTTCCTCGGGCACTAGAGCAAAACGTCTGAAAGCAGATCCAGTTTTGACTCAAAGAAACTCTCTGTGTCTCCGTTCCTTCTTCCCGATGTGGGAATGATAATAGCACCTGTGAGAATTTAATAGTTCATGCCTTAAGCACGTAAAACAGTGCCTGAGCATTAACTCAGTGAATATGAGGTGCCAATTTTATTTTTATTTTTTGGATGAGACCAATAATTAAAATCATTAGAAATCTTAACAAGTGTGTTGTAATTTAAATCCTTGGTGACACAAAACTGAGTATTATCTTTTTTTTCAATTTCATTTTGTTTTGATTCCATTCTTATTTCTAATTAGATCGTTACTTAGTGCAGTGCTGGCTTCAAATGAAGAGGATTCTGCTTTGTTTCCATCTTATCATGGCTTCAATGAGTCAGGCCACCTGGCTAAACTGAGGCCCAGAGGTGATTAGAAATCACATCTCTGCTTGTCCTCCTTGTGTCTGGTGACTTTGGTCTGGCCCTGGAGTTGGGGGGCAAAGTTGGATTTGCGGTTGTTGATGGCAAGTGGGCGGAGGACAGTGTGATGCTGCTTCCAGTCAAGGCCATTGTTCTGGATCTGGATTCTTCGGCTAGAAGTGTGGAGCCAGACGCAGGGATAACCCGCGAGAAGCCCGGGCACTGTGGGCAGAACATGCATTTGTGCGTGTCCACGTGCTTGAGGTGACCAGAGCTTGCGGGCAGCCCTGTGCCCAATCGATGGGGACCTACTGGTTCTGGTAGCCCAAGGGTTAAAGGCCGGGGCGGCCCTCTGGGCGTAAATATTGGGGTTAATCTTCGGGACACAGAGCTGCTCCAGAGGATGTAAGAAGCAGCACGGCGGAACCAGTGAGGCCAGAACAGGGAAGGAAGAACATGAGGGGCCAAGGATGATTGCAGATTTTGTGGGGCCCTAGGGGACAACTCCTTGAGGACACCTCCAAATAACTGACTGTTCTTTTATTGGGAGCTGTTTTTGCAGGAATCTGAATGATGGCTGATCTGGCCACATTCATTTGGGTGTACTGCTCTGTATTTGGTTTTTAATAGCCGCAGATGGGGGTGAGGGACGGCTCAGAAGATTTAAGTTTCACGTGAAGTTGGCTTTGAATAAACGTTGGGCGATCGGTCAGAAGGTTTAAATTGGGATTTCCTGTTGCAAACAAGATGGCGTCATCAAACTATAAATTTGTTCCTAGACCAAATCTAACAGAGGGATCAGATACTTTTTTGTGGGGAGGCAAATCTGTTTTGAGTCTTTTCTTAATCTAGGTTTCCAGTAAGAAGAATAAAAAATCCCATGTATCATCTGCTCTTAAAGGATGTCTGGAGGGGCGTGGTAATTAATTAACTTAATTAGAGATAGGTTTTTATTATCTAGGGGTTCGATTCCATTTTATTTCATTTTTTTCTGAACCCATCAGTAGCCTCTGACCTTTTCTGTCCCTGCGCTTTTGAACCCATCCATAAGGAAATGAAATTAAATATCAGGTTGGCTGTAATTCAGGTGTCCTTGATATCTTTATTGTCCCATGATAGCCATCATTTATTTCTTTATTCATCGCAATGTTTATGAATCGATCGTAATCATTCAGTCACCGCTACAAGTAGACCAACTTGGAAAAGGAGAAAGACTCTTCATGTGGCACTAGCTTGAATTTCAAACATTCGAAAATGGTAGTGCTGGGTATGTGCCTCTGCCATGTACAAGTTGGAGGTTAGGGAGCATTGACGGTTTATCGATTCCTTCATCTCTGTGGTGCTCACTCAGCATAGTTTGCTGTTAATAGGACACATCTCTACAGCGTCTTCTGCTCTCCAGCAGGGGTGCTGTATAAATTCCTAGACACTCTGCACAGGGCTGGTGGAGCATGCTGTGGCCTCCTGGGGGCTCGGCAGAGGGAGACCATCCCCCAGGGGAGGCCGCCTCCGAGCGTAGATGCAGCGTCTCCTTACAGCCGATCCTCTGTGCTCTCCTCAGACATCTCAAGCAAGGCGCTTCCCACACGAGCCGGAGAGGAACAGAGACCTGCGTGGATGCTGGTGTTGAAGGAAACTCAAGTGGGACTTTCTTAGCCTACTCCCCTTCAGAGACTTCACAGCTTAGCTTCTGTATGAAATCACTATGATAGAGGCTGAGAGCTGGCAATGGTGGAGGAACATTCGAGACTGTCTCTGAAATAAGAAGTGGTGATGGTGAAGGAGAGAATTGGTAGGCGGTGGACAGAGGGGAGGACACAGGTGGGGTCCAGTGGGGTTCCTCCCCTATTAGTCAGGGTTCTCCAAAGCAATACCAGCAGGGTGTGTGTGTTTGTGTTTGTGTATGTGTGTGTACGCACGTACACACACGTACCCGCTTACACAGAGACATTTATTTGTATATACAATATGTATAATTTATTATAAGGAGTTGACGTGTGTGATCAAGAATTGCAGCTGGTGAGCTGGACACCATCTGTCCTGCCTGAGCCTAAGGCCAAAGGCAGGAGGAGGCCGCTGTCCCGCTGGCAGCAGCAGGCAGTGAGCAGGTGTCCCCTGGTTTCACATGCTGTTTATTCAGGACCCCAGTGGCTGGCGGGGACCCGCCCGGGAGGAGGCCACCTGCCTTCCTCAGCCTAAGAATCCACTCGTTTGTCTTGTCCAGCGACACCCTCTCACACGCACCAGGCGTCATGCGTAGCCAAGTGTCCTTCCCTTCTAGGGCCACGTCAAGTGACACAGAAGTTTAACCAGGACGTCGCCTTCCTGTGGAAGGGCTTGGTCGAGCCTTGAATAGCACCAGCTCTGTCCGGGACCCTAGATAGTGGGCCTTGGGCACGGCCTTCAACCTCTCGGGCCCACCCACACACAGATTTTCTTAGGACAACTTAGGCTTTCAGCAAATACCATGCAGTTCTCTCAGTGTATTTTCTCTTCCTTATGATTTTCACATGACCTTTTCTCTTCTCTAGCAGGCTTTATTTTAAGAATACAGTGTGTCGTACATGTACATGCAAGGCTGTTTGTGCCATCGGGGAGGTGGACAGCGGGCTGTTAGTTCTTGGGGAGTCAGAAGTTATACTCACATTAGAGGCGGGGGGCCTCTAATCCACGTGTGGTTCAGGGGCCCAGTCCTCATAGGTCTTAGCACATTATCTCCACTTCCCTGAGAGGCGGTGATGGAGAGAATCCCACAGAAGCCCACTGGGGGAAACCGAGGGAGCTCCTTCCAGAACCCAGAAGGCAGAGAGCCATGGGCAAAATCCAATGAGTTTACACAGAAGTCAGCCCCCTTTTTCACAGATCTGTTTCTGCAGACTTTGACAGTAAAGTTCCTTTTAGAAAGGGATCTTCTTCCTGGCTGGAATCTGTGAGTCATGCTTTCTGTGCCTTTGCTCCACGCGTCTGAGTGTCGGGGACCAGATGAGTCAGACTGCCACCTTGCAAAGGACTTAGGGGCAGGGACTGGATGTCCTTCCTCTGAATGCTGTTCACAGTCCCCTTGGCTCTCAGCGATGTTTTTGCTTACCTGGGCTGATGGCTGCACGCTCTTTGCTTCTGCTCAGCAAATCAGAGGGAAGCGATTCTGAATCTGTCTCCTGGACAGTGATTGCACATTTTGCACTGGCTGTGGCTGAAAATAAGACTCTCTAGACCACTAAGCAGGTCCTTCTTGGAAAGTAACAGAAAAACTTGTTTTCCTTAGTCTGTCAAGATCGGAGACCTTTGCTCCAGCAGAAGGGCAGGCTTACTAAAAAGAAATCTACTTGCTAAAGTGGTCATTCTCTTAAATATGTCCTAGGATGACCTTATTCTTCTCTCAAATATTTGGAAAGAAATGTTTTCTTTGTCTTTGTTTTATGAGTACAGTTGATTCAAGAGCATAAGTGACTTTAACAGAAGCTGTTGCCCTTTACAGCTATAATACCACCTCCTTGTCTTATAAGCACTTGCTTTTGTACATCTAAATATCACTGTTGGGGCCTCCCTGGTGGCACAAGGGATTAATTCTCAGCACTGTAAAGCTGTTGCCAGCCACTGCAGCACGAGTTCAATCCCCGGCCAGGGAGCTGACCCACATGGCGCAGCAGACCTCTCCTGTCTCCCCGCTGCTCCCCTCAGCAGTGTGCTTCAGTGGATCTGCCTGTTCTGCTCCCCACTCTGTCTCTGGTGAATCCTCTCACCCCCCCCACACACCTCTAGCCTACATCTCAGCACTTGTACTCATAAATAAACAAATCTTAAAAAAATAAAAAAACAAATAGTCACTGTTGCTCTCCTTTTGTATTTAAAAATACATGTAGGAGGATCCTGTAGTTTTTTCAGTGTGATCACTAATAAGGAAAAGAATAGTGACAGTGTTATCAAATAATCACAAAGTGTCCCTGGGCTGATTTCAGTGTTTAATAGCATGAAGACTGCATGACTTTTTTTTTTTTTCCCCATTTTTTTTTTTTTTTG